>CM074614.1:61696123-61893623 GCA_037305975.1 Chrysolophus pictus
GTAATTGGAGGTGAAGAAAAAGAATTAAGAATGGAAATATTCAATTAATAATCTCATCTGACTTTTTGTATTGGTACATAGAGATGTCACAAGTTTATGCATTTCTTTATATGCTTTAAGGCTTCAGTGGATATGAATATACTGAGGAG
Organism: Chrysolophus pictus; assembly: GCA_037305975.1. Lineage (NCBI taxonomy): Eukaryota > Metazoa > Chordata > Aves > Galliformes > Phasianidae > Chrysolophus > Chrysolophus pictus. The sequence continues at coordinate 61,696,273 of CM074614.1, forward strand.
GAAACCATGCTCTGAGGATAACTTTCTAGCTAAGGACACACAAATGGGAAGAAACAAACACAGAAATTTTACATGGATATTTATTAGCAGAGGACTGTGTTCAAGCCAATAAGTCCTATTTCTCAGCAAGCTTTCAAATGCTTTTATCTTCAGAAATTATTCCTCAGAATGGAACATTAGTTTAAATATTGGGAAAAGTGTAATATTTACAGAACAAGATAGACTATTTTGGGAATCTTCAGCTCTGTAAATGCTTACAGATTCTGGCCAGAGATATCTTTGATATCATGATATGACTGAGAATGCATTAAATGGTCTCTCAACATGCCTCTATGTACTGGGCTATGTACAGGGAGAATTCCTCCAAGACCATGATTCAAGATGTATTATTAAACAGATTGACTAAATATAGCCAAAGAAGAGGTGTCAGAAAAGATTTGTTATCTAATGGGAGCAGATACTTTGATAAACCTATATAGAGGTTAGAAGTGAACAAAGAAGGAATGATGAACTAGGGAACTGAAATTTTAGTGGCTGTAAGGGAGGAAATTGCTATAGCTGAGTGGAGAAACGACATACTGGATGAAAAATAAGGCACTAAGACAGCATGATGTGAGAGAGCAGCCAAATATCTAAGGCCTTTGTGGTCCTTCTGTTAAGTGTTCACAAAATTTGACGGCAGAAGACAATCACTGGAATTGCAGTGGGACAGTTCCTCCTTACTAATAACAGTGGTCTATTAGTCCACCATAGCTGATATGCATTATAAAGGCCAGAAGAATGTGATGAGAGTGGAATGACAGAAGCTGAGCAACCATGGCATAGAAAAGCAGCAGGAGAAAAAGTGTACCAATGATAAGGAGACCGAAGATTCCATGAACAAAAGCAGAAGATACAGATGGAAACACGTACACCCTCAAGAGCAGAGACACAAGTATGTATTTGAAGATGAATTTAAAGACCATTCAATCTGAAATACCATGAAAAGTAGCAGACTACAAAGAGCTGGTTGCAAGCTGGATTACATATAAGTGATTTATGCATCAACAAATGCCTGCAGGAAATACACAGTGGTTCTTACAAGGAGGTATGATTACTTGTGTAGAATGGACAAATTCTCTTATGTAGAAGGCTTAGAGAAATAAGCAGAGGGCAGCTTGTGAGGTTTGTTGTCTACATGGATAGAATGGGCCCTCAAAGGGATGCCAACAAGGGCAGTGAGCAGTACTTGCTGTTGGCACTCTTATGATAAATTTTCTTAGAGAGTAGAAAATGATCAAATACAGAAAATGGAGAATAAAGTTTTACTATCTATAAGGTATAGAGTGTTGAAGTTTAATCAATGAATCTTCACTGGATGAACTGTTCTACCATAAATCTGCCTCAGGTTACTAAAGACTATTGGGCACACTGAATGCTTACCTCAAAGGAAAGCTATGAGGGTTAATGAATGTGTGCTTATATAGTACTTCAGTTATATTGTGAATGCATTCTAGAGAGGTCGATTTTGTAATAATACAGATATGGACTCTAGAGCAAGAGCTGACTGACAGATGCAAACCCTTGGTCTAAATTCAGGTGGAGTGGAATAAACTGAAAGGAAGAATTTTATCTGGCTGGGTGGAACAAGATTGATAAATCAGGATTAATAGGATTAATAAATAAATAAAACAGGATTAATAAATAATTGAGAAGAAAAACCTCACCTTTGGGAAATATAAATATTGTACAGTAAAAACCATGTCTTTTTAGACCTTCTTCTCTTTGAATAAATTTGGGAAGGCTTAAGTAGGGTAACTAAGTGAGTAAGCCCATTAATCCTCTTAAAAACTAGTACAGAGTAAAAGGTAGTATACAAAGTAGTGGGTAGCCTTTTTTTCCTTGAACTTCTGTGAGACAAGATGGTGTGCTTTTTCACTCACCACTCTGTTTATTTGTTTGTTTCCTCCATTTCTTTTTCTACTGCAAACACAAAGAGTCTTTCAGCTGCTGGGAAAGGATCAGCAAGTTTGCTGATGATATGAAGTTGGGAGGATTGGCTGACATGCCTGAAGGCTGTGCTGCCATTCACTGAGACCTGGACAGGCTGGAGAGCTCGTCAGAAAGAAACCAGATGAGGTTTAACAAAAACAAGTGTAGAGTCTTGCATCTGGGGAGGAATAATTGCATGCACCGGTACAGGTTGGGGGATGACCTGCTGGAGAGGAGCTCTGCAGAGAGGGACCTGGGTGTCCTGGTGGACGACAGGTTGGCCATGAGCCAGCAGTGTGCCCTTGTGGCCAAGAGGGCCAATGGCATTCTGGGGTGCATTAAAAAGAGCGTGGCCAGCAGGTCGAGGGAGGTGATCCTCCCCCTCTACTCTGCCCTGGTAAGGCCTCATCTGGAGTACTGTGTCCAGTTCTGGGCTCCCCTGTGCAAAAAAGACAGGGATCTCTTGGAAAGAGTCCAGCGGAGGGCCACAAAGGTGGTGAAGGGCCTGGAGCGTCTCTCCTATGAGGAAAGGCTGAGTGAGCTGGGTCTGTTTAGCCTTGAGAAGGCTGAGAGGAGACCTGATCCAGGTCTATAAATATCTAAGGTGTGGGGGGCAGAGTGATGAGGCCGGACTCTTTTCAGTGGTATGTGGAGACAGGACAAGGGGAAACGGCTGAAAACTGGAGCACAGGAAGTTCCGCACCAATGTGCGCAAGAACTTCTTTATGGTGAGGGTGATGGAGCACTGGAACAGGCTGCCCAGGGAGGTTGTGGAGTCTCCTTCTCTGGAGATATTCAAGACCCGCCTGGATGCCTACTTGTGCGACCTGGTGTAGGGAGCCTGCTTTGGCAGGGGGTTGGACTCGATGATCTCTGGAGGTCCCTTCCAACCCCTACAATTCTGTGATTCTGTGATTCTGTGATAGTTTACAGTTGTACCCATGGATCTGTCCAGCACATGGGCAAATCAAAAATGGTATGTAATAAATACATGATGCCAACACTGTGAAAGTTATTGCTTTGAGGCCTCCAGCTTATCTGCTGGGTTTCTTGCTTCTACACCCAACAATGACCGATTAATCTAGAGTACTGAATAGACATGTAATTGAGCTAATTAGAATTCCTAGCTCTGCATAAGGCAATCTATATGTGTGTTTTAGTTTTTGGGACAGCTCCTCACACTAGAAGACAGCGATGTATCTAAGAAAATGATTATTCAGATATCAGTTAAAAATGACATTCAGGCAGTTACTGTTAATAAAAACAAGCCTGAGGAATCTTCAAAACAGTCTATACAAGTTGTATTTCTAGTTGCACTGAATTTTAACTAAATTCAGATTCTTATATTATTTGAACATCTTTGAAAAACCCCAGCCCAGACTACTCACAAATTTAATTTAATCTTGAACCCCTCTGCTTTAATTCTTACCCATCATGTTTTAGTTCTCTGTCTCTATAGTGTGCACTGAGGGCTTCATTATGCAGGATGTCAATTGTGTGCTGGACCTGCCCCTAGTTACTGGGGCTACGGGACACAATGCAGTCTCTATATACAGTCTGCATCTGAGAGGTCTGTATTTTAAATATGCTGAACTGGAGTGTGTGCCAAGCACATTTTGTTCAAAGGTGGTTGGTGGATCAGGAACAAAGCAGGCTGTGGAGCTAGATTTCGCTTCTCTAAGGATGCCAGCTGTGGAGTGAGAAGACAGCACAGCTGAGTGTATGGGAGAAGACTATGCCTGGCTCGTGGAGGCAATGGTAAATTCTCAGTCCTGATGGTCATCTGTCTTTCCTTCCAATGAAGCATTCACTCTGCAACATGATCCAACTGAAGAGCAGATTTACTGGGTTCAAATTCCTTTCAGTAAGGGAATATAAGACAATTTTGCATCTTTGAAACTAAAATGTTTATGAACTGATAGTAAACCCAAGGTTGATTGCAGCTTAGTGCTAGGCTGACACTTTGAAAGGAGTGCCAAAGAGCTTACAGCAGACCTGTTGAAAAGGGTAATATATTCTCAGAGGCAGCTGGCAAACAATAGATAACAACAGAAAGCTCAGTGCAGACTTTAAGTTATACAATCACAGAAGAGAAGAGGAGGAAAGATAAAATGACAGATATATTTTCTGGTGAAGAAAATGGAGCAATATTGTTAGGATAATTTGGAATTCTCTATTTTTATTTATTTATTTATTTATTTTCCACTAATAAGGATCTGGTCTTGTGTAATGTCTTGTGTCAAAATAACGGTATTTTGACAACTGAGAGTCAATCAATTCCTATGAGACAGGAGGGAGGAAGAAGTGGGAATCCCCCAGCCTCAAGGACAGGGCAGAAGCTGTCCCAGAATTACCAAGCTGTGACACATTGATACTTGACTTCACGCTGGAAAGTATAACCAGGAGCTGGAGTTTATGAAGGGGACAGGACAGGAAATGAGAGATAAACTTTAGCTACAATTAACTCAAGTCAGGGAAAATCTCAGGACAGTTTAATAATCTGTAACCTGACCAAGTACTGAGAGATGCGTGACAATATCAAATGTCCTGAAAAACTCAGCTTCCTGAAATTGCTACATTATCCCTATGTTTCTCTGACTCCTATTTTGTACAGTTAGATTAAGAAGATGTACATTAAACACAAAAGAACAACCACTTAAGTATTATTTAATTACCTGTATTATTTTTGAAGAAGCTGGTTTTGCTGACAAAAATACTGTGAATTTTTTTTTTAATTTCTGATTCCTATACTTGAGAGCTGTGCTTCACCTTTTTTACAGTAGTTGTTTTACATTTTATCAAGGACTGCAATCCAAGTTCTTACAGGCACTGTGCAAAAGCAGAGAAGAAAGGTGGGTACAGCCTCAGACCTGGAATGGAATGTGTTTGTGAAATGACTGCAATTCACATCAACAGGAATAGTTAATAGGACAGTTAGCACACAAAATCCTAGTGTAGCTGAGTTAAGAGAGATTCTTCTAATGCATATAATTGATACAGCATGAATATTCAATGTTTTTTCAGTTAAAGATCAATAAGTGTAGGAGAAAAAATTGCTTTCCTCTACCATGTATGTTAGAAAAACTGTCATTGCAAAAACTTAAATATTCAGGGGGCTCAGTGCGCTCCATTATTTTTTTCTACCAGGGGTACTATTGACTCAATATTTTGTTTATGTTAAAATGACCTGTTTTTCTCAAATATGTGGTGTCTAACTTGTAAGTATCTGGAGATTAACTGGTTGATCAGAAATTATCAGGAGCATAGAAAATCTTCAGCTGAAAGGTGAGTAAGATTTGATTGCCAGCTTTGTTGGAAAGTGAGGTGTGTTGATAGCCAAAGCTGCCATTGGTGCTCTCTGAAGTGATGTGCAGTCTCTTGCAAAATCAATACATAGTCAGCCTTTGTGATACTATCGCTTGCTTTGGCTGCACATGGAAAACCTCCAGTGTGATAATAGAGAACGAAGTTCACTTTCTGGATTGTTTGTTGTTAAGTAATGTGCTGAAAATGTTGCAAGGTGAAAGATGATAGAGGACTTTCCAGGACAATCTCTTCCTTTTTCAAGACAACTTCCATTGTATTTTGTTCATAGATGTTCCTATGGGAACAACTGGACATTGAGGGTCTGCATGTCTGAGAGTTGAATACTAGCAGACATGGTATCTGACAAGTATTTTCTTAAATGGTGCTTGTGAGTATGATGGTACAAATCAACCAACTAGAGGCTTCTCTGTGGAAGATTTGGAATTTGCCAGCATACTTTTATAGTTTTATAGATATCTATTCATGTTGTAGTCATAGTTCCAGTGCTGAAAGATTAGAGAACATACCCATGTACCAGAACACTTCTCTGTTCTGTTGCTTTTTAACTCCAGCTTTTCTTTTGTACCAGTCTGGAAGACAAACAAGAGTCTATGACTAGTTTGATAGTACATATATGAAAGTCAGTCTGCTTTCTTGTCTATGCAAGTTAGTTCCAAGTAATGTATAACAAAAGGGAAACTGTATAGCAACTCTTATCCAAAACAGTTTTCCACACTCAAGCAATTTATGACCAAGGATTCCCTTAGCCACCAGGAGCATTGTCACCATGAATGAAAGCTGCCTCAGCACCATGTTAATTCCTTTAATTTATCCAAACACTTTCTGAATCCGTGCAAACATTTGCTGTACAGAAGGTCCTATGCCAAGATGCTCCGTTGTTGAGCTGAGTTACCGAAGCATCTTTTTTTTAAGTTTTAATCTAACATTTCCTATTTCATTTAATAGACACGAGTTTTGTACAGGGAAAGGTAAGGAACAGTCATGCTCCAGTCATCTATCTTCTACCCATATTTTATGGGTATCTGTTATATCCTCCTTTGATGGCTCTTCCCACACCCACAATCTCTTTTTAAGCTGCAGAGTCTAATTTATGTAATCATTATCGGTGAGAAGTTGTTAAAGGTTTTCTAGTATTTGGACACATAGCCTAAACCTGAAAAATTGTCCGTGGGTGTAATCTAAGTTTTATAAAGGGTTTGTACAAAATCATCTAGGGAAAAACCACATTCAAACTAATCAAATCAGCTTTAGAAGACAATTTCTCCAGTAAACCCATAAAATTATCCAGTATAATAAAAATAAAATGATAATGTTCCATTTAAAGACACTCACATGGCCTGAATTTAGGCTTATAGCTTTGGACTCCCTGAACGTCTGGTGAAGTTAGAGTGGTCAAATTTAAAATCTTCCCATGAGTGATTCATTAGCGTCTTTCATTATCTATACAGGCAACCTTGAATATCAGCTGAAGCTCTCAAGTTTGATATCCAGTGTACAGTGGTGAAAATATCCTTCACTGACAGATCTACTCATAATGTGAAGGATTATAAAGTCAGAATTGGTTATGCACAAATGTCAAGAGATTGGCAGGGTGAAGATGGTGACAGGAAAAAGCTCCATTAGTCCTGGAGAATTCTGAGTGGGAAGCGTGACAGCTTAGTGCTCTCCTGCTTCTTCTAGATCTATCCATGCCTTTTTCTTTCTTCAGTAGAAAAAATTGCTTTGCAGCTACAAAAAGAAAAGATGGCCAGGATTGTTTCTAAATAAAGAAACTTTATTATTTTTGTGGCACTAACATTATTTTCAATAGTTGTAAAACAGAGGTTACACTACGCCAAAATGTATAATTTCCTCACATTTATTGGCTGACAGGACAGAAAAATAACATGAACATCATTACAGAGCTAACAGACCTCAGCTACTTATTCTTGAATCCTATGAGAGTCCACTGTTTACCAGACCTTGACTTCAGTTGCTGCTCAATACGGTGGAAATCCATTCATCATTTCCAGGAAGGGCAAGAAAGAAGATCCTGATAATTAGAGGCCTCTCATTCTCATGTCAGTGTTTGGAAAAATTATGAAGATTATTCTCGGAGTTATTAAAGAACATCTGAAAAACAATGCAGTCATTGATCACAACCAATAGGGCGTAGAGGGGCCACACTGAGCTCTCTGGTGATAACAGCAGGACTGAGGGAATGGCATGGAGCTGTGTCAGAGAAGGGTCAGGTAGATTATAAGAAAACGCTTTTCATCACAGGGTGGTCTAGCCCTGGAACAGGTTGCTGGAGGCAAAGGTCATAGCCCTTAGCTGCCAGAGTTCAAGGAATGTTTGGACAATGCTCTCAGACCCTATGTTTGAGTTTGGAGTAGTCCTGTGTGGGACCAGGAGTAGCTCCTTTCCTACTCAAGGTACTCCATTATTCTATGACCCTGAGTGTAAAATAACATCTGTTCTAATTCAGAGTGATCTTTTTCAGGTTAGAAATTTCTTCATTAATGAAGACTACAGTATTGAAAGAGTTTAAATGCTGTATTATTTACGTTTCATAGTGGCTCTCACTCTTCCTTCCCATCTTTTGGAGCAATCCAAATGTACGACTTTGTTCATACAATTGTAGAATCATAGAATTCTTAGAAGTTGAAAGGGACTTCTGAAGGCCATCTAGTCCAAATCCCCTGCAAGGAACAGGGACACCACAGCTAGATCAGGTTTCCCACGGCCTCATCCAGCTTCACCTTGAAAGTCTTCAGGGATGGGGCATCAACCATCTCAAGGCAACTGTTCCAGTGCCTCACCACCCTCACATTTTCATTATGTCTAACCTAAATCTAACTTCTTCAAAATTAAAGCCATTCCCCTTGTTCTCTCACCACAGACCCTGCTAAAGAGTCTGTCCCCCTCTTTCCTATAACTCCTCTTTAGATATTGAAAAGCTGCTATCAGGTTGTCTCACAGACTTGTTTTCTCTAGGCTGAACAGCCCCAGCTCTCTTGGCCTGTCCTCGTGGGAGAGGTGTTCCATCTCTTGGGTGATTTTTGGTGACTCTCCTCTGGACACGTTCCAACACGTCTATGTCTCTCAGATCTTTGGTATGTGATGTTTCGGCAAATTCAGAAACAGCTTTGGAAGTCCTGGATGGAAGATTTTCAGTGCTGTTTATACACCAGAAGCATGTTGTTGTTATTTTAGTGGGCAGATCCTTTCTGTCCTTTATTTTTTGTGTGTGTGTTATTGCTTTATTACTTATAGCAAAGCAACATGCCATTCTGGACACTACATTAGAAAAGCAACAATGGAAACAATAACTGTCATCAGGCATAACTATAGGCAACCCCTGGAAAAAAGAATGAAAGAAAATAACAATAACACATTCAAACAGGATAGAAGTATGACTAATGAATGCAAAAGCTCCACTAGAAGCAGAGCATGTGGGATTTTTATTTCTATTTTAACTTTCTGGTGTTGTTCATTAGTTGCTGCTAAAATCTAGTAAAAACATTTGGAAGTGAAAATGTATTTGCTTAAGGTTGTTATGGGTAGAAAGCCTACGGGAATGATCGGGTGGTGCAGGACTGACTGTCAGAACTCAACCTTTCCACTCCAAAACTGAGCTGTGCTTTGGAAAGAGGGTGCCAGTACCTCACTTCTGCACACTGACTCTTTAGTCAACCCTGTGTCATCTATGTCCTGGACTCTAGCAACTTTAGGACAGCCCAAAGAAAGCTACAAGAATCAGATATCTGTGAGTTGAAATTGCTTTAATTGTGTCCCATGTGGTTCAGATTTCTCTCTTTCGTCAGCGAGAAATATTCAAAGAGTGTAGGTATTGCTTTCATGACTGTAAATTACCCGAGTTTCGCCTTACATGAGAAAAATACTTAAGCTCAATAAATGAGTCGAAGGCTGCTTTGTTTTGCAAAGCAATTACAATTACACTGAAGAATTTGAACCTTTGAGACAGTGAGCTCTTAAAGGTAAACACAGTGAGCATGGTGTGGAGGTAAACAGAGGCAAGCTGTTTTCGTGGATTTCCTCTGTCATCCAAATGCTTCTTGCTGGAATACAGCCACTTCTTTTTTTGCCTTGTAGTGGTAAAGCACTGGATTTGACAGTGTGCACTGTCAAGCTTGAAGTGTCCCTAGACAGCCTGCCTGTGACTTCAGTGGTAAAACTGATTTTATGAGGTAGCAGCTAAAGAATGTTTGCTATTTGTGTGATAGCATATCTAGATTGTAGCATGCAATCCATCCATAAATACGCGTTTTCTCTGCCTTTCAAAATCTGCTTGGTTACTCATTTACACTTGGGATCATTTTAGTTCATATTGTCATGAGTTTGGGGATAATTGTGCAAGAGTTAAAAGGTCTTAGCTATATCAATTTCAGGAAACAATGCTTCTGTTTATGTTAATTTTACAGGTAATAGGTACAATTAACTAATTTTTATAGTAGAAACGTGATTTTCAAATGTGGAAATTAAGTGCAGAGTTCTAGAAAGTGAGTACAGGACAGAGTGGAGACTATTACTTCTCACATGCAGTGCTGCACTCTGTGGGGCTCCTGAATAATCGTTTACATTTTCCTCTTGAGCTAATGAGTGTGTGAAGGAAAAGTGCCTCTAGATAGATTTAGTACACTGTCTTAAAGCGGGTGTCACACAAAAGCTAATTGCAAAGGAGTATAATTTCTGAAGAATTAGAATCTTTTAAGGTTAATTTCCCAGAGGGAAAGACATCAAATGAGATATTAATTGCCGTAACTATTATTCTTTCTTTTTATCATTTGTGCTAATCTCCACTGTTTCCAACACAGCATCAATCTTTTAATCAATTTACAATTCTGTTTATTGGCAATGTTCACCAACTTCAGAAATCTAATAGAGTAAAAATTTGAAAGCAGATGATCTCTAAATCCTGATGTTATGTTTTTACTTTGAAAAGTACATAAAATCCCCTTATTGTGACTGAGATTATATGTAGTTATAATACCTATCATCCTTATTCCTTCACCGTACCTTAGCTCCCACAAGAGATCTTTTTCCTGAGATCTTAGTCTCCTTTGTATGGAGAGAGTTTCTGTTAGACATATGCACTAAAGATGAAAAGGCAGCAAGTCCATGCAATTGCATTTCATAGAATATTATTTCATAAGACAAAAACATGCCAGAGACTGTTGTAATAGTCAATATGTATGATCAGATTTTGGTGTTCAGAAACATTGTTCATCACAACATAATTTATTAAAACAGATGTAGCTGAATATGATAAACTTCTAAGTTTGGGTTTGCTTTTCTGCTTTGATCTTGTAGAGGAAGCAAGTTTCTCTCAGCTCCCCCTCCCAGTCTCTTCTGCTAGGAAGAGTTAGCCCAAAGTATTCACAAATCTTTTGATCCCTGTCAATATTCCATGTGCACAGCTGCATCTCTGCCTTGACACTGAGTTTCTGGACTGGAAATGGTACGGCAAACAAACTCATCTCCATATATAAAGTTTCCTACAGTGTGACAAGGCGGTCACGTGTATTGTCCAGTGTTTGGACTGAGTGTGATTAATGGCTGACTATACACGTTTGAATGAGCTATACATACAGAATTTTTTTTCAGTAAAATCCTTTATGTTGATGGGCTTTGTGTAGCCATGAAGCACACACTTGGTTATGAAAAAATACTTGGAAGTGTTGAGGGATCTCTAGGAAGCTACAAAAAACTGTGAAAGAGGATGGGGTTTGGATGCTGTGAAAGGTGTTTTCAAAAGTTCCTTTTTTTTCTTTTTAAGAAGCACAAACAATCTTTTAATTGTTTACTCTTTGCTTGTTCTTCAGACAATGTAATATCCTCTGTATTAATGCATTAGTCACCAAGCATGATCTGTCTTAAATCTTAGCCATCTGGATTTTTTATAGAAGATAAGAAAGAGCAGTGTTGAAGCTAAAGAAAACAGGAAGATCCCATGCAGAGAATATAAAAAGCAATTGGATTACACTGCTTATTACAAAGCAAGCACAAATATTTTAAAATTAATCCTTAATTTTACTAATTTTACTATGTCACCTCTGAAAGCTTCAAAGACTAGTTGTTTATTTTTTCTTTTTTTGAACCTTGTCACTGTGAAAGAAGATTGATTTGTTACCTGAGCAGATGAATAATTATTGATGACAATGCATTTAAATTTAACAGCTTTAAATTCAACAAATTTCATAAAGAAAAATCTGTTTTCTTAAAATTGTTATACATAAAGAAAGAAATCTTTCTTTAAGTAAGTCTCAGCAGAAATTATTTGAAAAATAATTTTCAAATAATTTTTATTTAATAATTTATGGATTTTTTTTGTAAGTTCCAAAGTGTGTGTGGCACAATTCTGTTCTCATCCCACTTTACTTGCTGAGCTAATCTGTTTTGGTTTATGTCAGCTACTGTTTATCAAGCACTCTGCTTTTTCAATACATCTCAAATGAGATAAAAACGTGTCTAGTGTTGTTGACATCAGACCCCTGATACCAGCTGCAGAGTTGCTATTGTTTGGTTTCAATGCTCACTAAAATGAATTTCCTTTCTGTTGAATCCAAGGGATATGATGAGTGACAGGCCTTCTCTTTTTTTTAATCACACAGATCTGGCTGTTCCTTTAGATGCCCTGATAAGCAGTGCATGTGTTTGTGAAAGGAAGGGAAACAGGAATTCCTTTCGGAAGGGTGACAGCTTTAGTAAGACTAAAGTGAGTTCAAGGCAGATGTTCCTGGCAGAAATCAACTGAAAACTCACATCCTAAATTTGCACAGCTGCCAGCAAAGAAACATACATTTATCTTGGCTCTTTTTTCAAACATTGATCTTGTTAAAAAGAAAAAGAAGAAAAAAAAAAAAAAAGAAAAAAAAGAAATCAATCAAAAGCTCTATAAAGAGCTAGCTTTGCACCAAGTATATAGAATGCTGACATGTTGCAGCATGAAAAGAATTTGATTATTTAATTCCAAGAAAATGTCAGCCCAGAAGTAATGTTACTATTCTTTGGTTTAATATGTGAATGTTTCAGTCTTATGGAGTACTTCAGGGACAAAACATTGCATTTAATTAAGCATTTATTGGTATCGTAATCAAAGTGGTGGAAATGAGATAAAGATCTTTCCTCTCAGAAAATAAAAAATGAAACTGTGTCTGGTGCTATGTCTATATGATGAATTTGGACCCTTCTTTCTTTCAGACATCCAGGAAATATGTTACAGACTCCACTGATGCTCCTGACAAGTACGCTATTCTTGGTGCATGCTTTCTCTTGTGATTCTGTTCAGCACTAGCCCCCTTAATTTCCCCATTCTTCTTGTTCTGTGCTCCTCTTAGGCAGAGCAGTACTTCTCTTTAGTTTTAAGTGACAATAATAAAGAACAACTTCTAATGCCTCAGAACTAAGAGGCAGTTTAAACAGATAGATTAGTTCAACAGGGTGAGAAGCAATGTGGTTTAGTAGATCATGTAGGATGAGGCCTTCCTCGTGAGCAACTTTAGAAATAACCATAAAAGCTAATAAAGCCATCCTGAAAGCCCATCATTTTGGCTGGCTGAAGAATTTAACCTGAAGTTCTGAGAAAAACTACAGTTGTGGAATGCTAAATAAGATGATAAAGTATTTAGAAGAAGCTGATCTTCATAGTTGAAGAAATGTCATCACAGCATAGAAGTGTTTAATAATGGAGATTTCAGTCTTCAAACGCCATAACAAAGAAAATAAAAGTGAAACTTTGTTGCACACTAGGAAGATCACTTAATCTGAGCTCTGATATTCTGTCTTCTACTTCTGATTAAAACAGTAATTGTTATACTAAGAGCATGGGATTATAACATGCTGAAAAGCTAACTGAAGTTAATGAATTTTGAACTTTGACTTTTTTTTTTTAATTCTAAAAAAATATCTCCAAAGAGCAAATGGTATTAAAGAAAAATGTTATATCTACAAATACCTGAAAACTGAAGAGGCTAAACTGATTTGGATAGAACTAAGCCCATTTATTATATGGTGTCAAATGACAGAACAAGCAAGATATTTTTTTCCTTTCCTTACTTCTTAGTAATACCTACTGTCTTTCTCCCCCTACTCCCTGTACAGAATTGCTCTCCAGATGTTTGTATGATCTTACCATGCTTCCCTAAAGAGGACTACCAAGACAATATCTATAAACAACCCTTTCACTGCCCCACCCTTTTCAATATTGTCTTCTTGGGCCCCACCAGGACAATAGTAAACAGACTATAGTGCAGTCTGTTTCTTGTATGGCTTTCCTCCAAGGATCCTATCTATTCTTTGTGAAATAACCACAAGTGCTAAGTCACGTGGCAGGAGGCAGCATATTTTAAGAATTGAAGCAATGCTCCACACTGGTGCCCTTGAGAGTCTCTGTAATATTTTGTTGACAAGGCAGCTCTATGCAGGGAATCCTGGACAGATGTGAAGCTAGCCCAGAGGATGCAGATTACATTAACAGCTGCTGTGAAATGCTTAATTACTATAAACTCTGCTAGACTAATACTTTCCTCTTCATTCCAGAGGTCTCTTGTGTGTCTTCTGAAAGAGCAAATTCCCACCTGCTCTCCAAGAAAGCTGCTTAATCAGATTAGAATGGACCATTGGAAGGTTATAGAGTGCAATACACAGAGTTATCTTCTACACTCTTTCTGATTGCTTGAATTGTGCTTGAAATGATTTATATTCAAACAAATTCTCTTTTAAGCTTTTGAACAGTAATTAGAGACAAGTTATGTCACCAGGGTTAATGTATTTGTTGTTCCAACAGCACCTTTTCATTAGTGAGAGAACTGATATGGCTGAGCTATTAAATATTTTTTTTAATGTTTCTGATCCCTACCATCTAAAAATCTTGTTTTAATCCCTTCCCTGTGTGACTCTCACATTTCTCAGCCCTTCCTTCGCCTTACTCACCATTACACTTAAACTTCCTCACATATACTGTGCTGCTCTTTACCCTAGTGCAAGGAAACAAAACTTTTAGTGCAGAATGTATTCAGTGTGAGGATTGCTTTAGACAAATTTTAGACTGTTTGGTTATAGATTAATTAATCTTGTATTTGGGTTTTTGTTTTGTTTTGGTTTTTAACATCCTGACTATGTAGAAGATTTTCTGTGTATATTTTATAAAGGAGTTTATTTTCAAATTATTAAATAGCATTGTTTTAAATCAGAAAAAGACTAATTGTAGAATTATGTGAGGAACCACTTTCCGGTTTCTTTGAGTCTTCAGACTGTTCCTGGAGTTCACCATTCAGAACCACTTTGAACAATAGGATTTCAATATCTGGGTCTTAATTCTTTATCTAAATTTCCATTTTTCAAGTATACATTATAGCAAGTACAATTTCAAATTATAAAGTAACTTGCTGCAGTATCAAATCTCAAAATATGAGCAATATAAATAGATTTGTAAATACATAAAATGCAGAAAATAAAGAAGAATTTTTTGCAAAATGGCTCATTATTGCACAAATTCCAACATGCACAACCATATGAATTTGTAGTCTTTGGAGCGCAGCCCATATGATGATCCTTCATCATAATGACAAGATAGCTGAAAGGTCCATGTAATACAGGCCAGTATTGCATTAATCCATATGCATTTTGATCTACTAATCAGTGACAAGATCTGCCTCAAAGCTTTGTTTGATGGGAGACACCAGCAGTGGTTCATCCCTGGAAGTGAGTGAGATGTTATATTACTACTGTGCACCAGTCCAGTGGCTACTGTGGCCTTTAACAGTAGAATCAAGAACTACGTGCATTGAACTGATGTATCCTGGCTCTTTGTTTAATTATTTGCTTAGTATGTGTTTAGCCATTTCTCTGAAAAAAAATGGAATCTTACATATTCACATTGTAGACTTTCATATCAGGGCATATGTCTACTTCGTTTATAGATAAGGGATAAAAAGTGGAACTATAAGTATAATATACCCCATATCTCTACTTGGAGGTGAGATCATGCACATGCTATAATTACATTCTTGATTCTGCTATCTGTTATACATACCAGTTAACAACCAGTTGGACAACTTCAAATAGTCAAGAGAATCCCATTAGGAAAATTCTTTTCTGCATAAATACGAATGCTGAAGTCTCTGTAAGCTAAATATCCACTAAAATTAAGACTTTATTGCTTTGGAAATATACTTGGGAACCTAGGGGGAGAGATGAAGGAAGAGCTTATCATCATCTACCCACCCCAGTCTATAGATTGAGATGCTTTTTGGAAACTGAGGGAAAGAATATGTTTGTTACAGAATCATAGAATATAGAATTCTTAAGAGTTGGAAAGGGCCTCTGAAGGCTATCGAGTCCAACTCCCAGTCTGGGACTCCTTTTGCTAAGTAGCAATTGTATCCATACGACAAAGATCCATGTTTGTCCAGGGATATTGACTGTGGCAGATTATATTTGTTAAATTCTTATTTTACAGAAAACAGTATGTGTGAAAGAATTGTCACATTGTTATTGTGAAGTGTGTAGGTCACTAAAATGAAGAGATTGCTCACAGATTTCACGTATTTGTCATCCATTCCCTGTGTAGGAAATCCTAGGTCACTTCTGCACATTTATTAAATGTGTGGGTGGATGGATGCGTGGGAGGGGACACTTTGTTGTGACACGCAATTATCCACATGTAAAAGAGTTATGCCAAGTTCCTGTAGAGGCCAAAGTGACCAGGAAACAGGCTGCAAGAGTGACGTAGGGGAAATATGGCGAGGTTGCACAAGCAGAACACTTAGCAGTAAGCAGCAAAATGTCAAAGTTAGCAGGGAGGAGACTCTTATGTGTGCTAGGGTGGAGTTTTCTTCCCCTCCAGCAAATTTGCAGTGGTAATAACAGTTGACATGTGATTTACGTCTGCATCTCCTAGAGACTACAAAGCATTATTTGCTAGTTTGCAATTGGTTATCCTTATCCTGTTTTAAGAAATACAGTCTGTTTCCTCTTTCTCATCCTGAGACTTGCAGCCAGATGCTTCAGCTGAAGCTTCCTTTGTTGTCACTGAGTACAGTTTGCCAGGATTTTAATTGAAAATATATTAAACTGAATGAAAACCATAGCTATACAACCTTGTGTCAACTGTTACTATTCTAATGGATGAGATGTGGCAGAGGGACATGGCATTGGACTATGGATTGCATGATTCTACAGTCTCCCTAGAAAAGACTTTAAGAAGCACAGAGCTAAATGGAAGACTATGGAAGACCGCCGCACACCGCCTGTCTGAGCAGGGAGGAGACGTGGCATCATGGTCTTTCATCCATGCTATTTGTTGTGGAGTAGAGCCTGCAGCCAGAGAGAGAACAAAGTTAGAGTTCTATGAGTGCTCCATTTGCATAAAAAATGGGAATTTATTAAGTAACACTGAAACTACTCCTAAATCTCTGAGATTTTCTCAAAATGTTTGAGGCACTTATCTTGCTTGCTTGCTGTTACTTAAACTACTACTTTTGACCTGGGCAGACTAGTGAGTGACATGGACAGACTGGTGAATTGGCTGGAGAGGAATTTGATGAGGTTCAACAAGGGCAAGTGTAGAGACCTGCACCTGGGGAGAAATAACCATGCGCACCATCACAGGTTTGAGACTGACGTATAGCAAAGGACCTCTAAGGAAATGAACCTGGGGATCCTGGTGGACAGCAGGTTGGCCATGAGCTAGCAGTGTTTTTTTGTGGCCAAAAAAGCCAGTGGTATCCTGGCGTGCATTAAATAGAGAGTGGCCAGCAGCCCAAGGGAGGTGATTGTCCCCCTCTACTCTACCCTGATGAGGCCACATTTTGAGTACTATGTCCATTTCTGGGACAGTGGAGGGCCACAAAGATGATCAGTGGCCTGAAGCATTTCCTTTATGAGAAAAAGCTGAGAGATCTGGGGCTGTTCAGCCTGGAGAACAGAAGATTTAGAGGGTATCATATCAATGATATGCTTACAAATATCTAAAGAGTGGGAGTAGAGTAAATGGTTCTAGGCTCTTTTCAACAGTACTCAGTGACTGAACAATGGGCAATGAGCACAAACTGGAACACAGGAAGTTCCATAAAAACATGACAAAGAATTTCTTAATTGTAATAGTGACAGAGCACTGCAACAGGCTGCTCAGAGAGGTTGTGGAGTCTCCTTCTCCAAAGATATTCAAGACCTGCCTGGACACTTTCTTTCCTGTGTAACCTACTGTTGAGAACTTGTTTTAGCAGGAGATTGGGCTAGATGGTCTCCAGAAGTCCTTTCCAGCAGCTGTGATTCTGTTATTTTGTGATTCTGTTATGAAATCTTTTTCAGAATTTGCAATGATTTGGCTTTCAGCAGAACTCCTACTACAGTTGTGTTCCTTTAGCTTAGGTCTTCCACTTAGCTATTGCTCATGCAATCCAAAACAGGACTATAGAATCACAGAATCATAGAATTACTAAGGTTGGTAAAGACCTCCAAGATCATCCAGTCCAACTGTCCACTTCCCACGAATATTTCCCCACTGAGCCATGTCCCTTAGTACAAGATCTACATGTTTTTTGAAGACCTCCAGGGATGGTGACTCAGCCACCTCCTGAATAATCCATCCAGAGTCTAACCACCCTTTCAGAAAATAAATCTTTCTTAACAGTCAACCTGAATATCCTCTAGTACAACTTGAGGCCATTCCCGCTAGTCCTATCACTTGTTACCTCATCACAAACCCCTTTCAGGTAATTGTACATGGTGATATAGTCTCCCCTGAGCCTCCTCTTCTCCAGACTGAACAATCCCAGTTACCTCAGCTGCTCCTCATAAGTCCTGTTCTCCAAATCCCACATCAGCTTTGTTGCCTTCCTCTGGACATTCTCTAGGGTCTCCATGTCTTTCTTGTTCAAAAGTGAACACAATACTCGAGGTGCGGCCTCACCAGTGCTGAGTACAGGTGTGCAATCACTTCCCTGCTCCTGCTGGCAACACTATTTCTGATACAAGCCAGGATGCCACTGGCCGGCTGGGCACACTGGTGAGTCATATTTAGCCAAGCATTGACCAACACCCCATTTCTTTCACACAGTCTCCCAGGCACTCTGTGTTTCTGGATGTGCTGGTACATAAATAGACGGCTTTCAGGCCTTCATTGGAATGCCAGTATCTGTCTTGCTTGCAAGTTCATGTGTTTTCTTTGGAAAAACTGAGGAATTTCAGTGCTTTCACAGTAAAGAACAACTCTGGGACGTGAGAGGTGAAAAAGCCATTTAATGCATCTTTTAGAGTTGTTTATAAATGTTCGTTGCAGGGGGAACAGAGTCCTTCTAAACTTCAAAGGGGAACAGTTCTTTAACCAGGAACTAAAAAGATTTTCTGTCTCTATCTATATTCTTTTTTCTTAAACTGAAATTTTTCTACAATTGGTTCAATTGTTGTGGGTTTTTTTTTAGTTAAAAGATTCTTTTACCAATATAGTTTCAAATTCATGATAGAAACAAGAGCATTTCTCATTTCTACATTTCCTTTCCCACTGCCAGAAATTCTCCTATTCTTTTTTCTTTCTGTTTCAAATTCTTAAAGTCAAGTATGTGTAGCCATGTTAGGAAAAATCATCTGTCACCATAGAAACCAGTGTTTCAAAAATTCAGACATTAAATGTCCATTTCTGCTTCAGCTCTTGCTTATTCTTTTATTTTATTTGAGGTACATAGCATGCTCTCTTGCGTCTGAGAGTAGTAATGAAATACAGTTGTAAAAGAGTATCTTCACCTTCATGGGCACTGAAAGGAGTGCCATAAATGATGTAGTATGTCATGTAAATTGTGTAAAAATATTTACTTACTGTTGACACTCAAGTAGGAGAGAAAAATCACTGGTGATTTTTTTTGCATTCAATTTTTTTTTATTTTGTTTAGTCAGTAATTTTGTACAGAGATATATGTTTTTATATATATATTCCTGATGAACAAGTGGAAACTCTGAATTACCTTTTCTCTCCTCCTGTCATATTCAGTGTTTTTATTTTGTGTGATATAGTATATATTCAAGAGCTGCTTTCCTTAGGATATGGTACTTCTGCTAAAATACTACTATTACTACTAAAGCAGGGATATTTTCAAAGTTAAATCCAATTACAAAGACCTGTCGTTATTGAGATTCAAAAATAACCAAGGTTGGAGATTTCACAGGCTTTCATGGCAGCGTATTGTAATGTTTGACTGGAGTGCTTTATTTTCCTGAATATCTAACTAGAATTTACTTTCTGATTTACCTGCAACTTGTATATCTCATTTTGCTTGGTCTATCGGAATGGACAGTTAACTTCTCCGTAAACTTGTCCTGTATTTCTTATTTATATTTTGCTGTCTTTAGCTTCTGTTCAGGGGGCCTGGTTATACTGCCTAGACCTATTTCAACTACATTAATAAAAAAGTTTTCTTTGCAGCAAGATGTTTTCCCTTATAAAGACAGACTGAAAAGTCAGCTCAGTATACATATCATTGCAACATCCCCTTTTTTTCCCATGTCTTCTGTGAATGTCGCCATGGTTTTTGTCATTCTTGCATTTGGAGCGTTTAAGGAAGAGTGAACTCATACTTTCTTCTTCAGAGATTTCCTGATGTTATCTGGGAGAGTGGGAAGGGTTCAGATTATTTGGAACACCTCCCCTCACTCTTTTTTATTTCAGAGATATTTCAGATTCTGAAAAAAATCCTAAAGTCCACAGATATTTCTTTGTGAGTTGTCCTATAACAATGTATTTGAAAAATCTCCTTTTGAAACTCTTCAGAACATTCACCATTTTTATGATAATCTCTTCACTATTTACTGCATTAAACCCCAATAACTTTTATGATATCTGTCTGACAGATTATTATGCAAAATGGAAGGCATTTGCTGTGCAAGTGGATTAGGTTTTCAAAGTTAGAACTTACTTAAGCTCGTCTCTTATGAAGTTGCTATTTGAAATTACGTCACTGGTAATGCAGACATGTTCTAGCTGTCCCAGAGAGAAGTGTTTAGTTGCACTACATTTCTTAGTTAACATGAAGATTTTGTTTTCATTTCCTTCTTACAGTTTGCAAGAAAAAAAATGAGAACTTATGACAGTGGCTATGGGGTCATGGATATTGAAAAGTATGTGCTATGCAATTAAAAAAGTCACCTGAACTACAAAGAATTTTTTGAGGCTTATTTTAGTCCTTTCAGGGTAAAACTGCATCAATTTCTTATAAATTACTAAGATGTTTAAACTGGAGTGGGAGATCATTTAAATTGTTTATTGTTTCTTTTTTAATGTATCTGTTGTTTCCCATGAATAAAAAGAGGTTAAAGCTCTTGAGTAGCACCTCTCCAGTTTGGTGTGGTTTGGTTTCGTTTTGGACTGGAGTTTACTGAAGTAAAGAATGTTCAGTGTAATAAAAAAAGAGAAACTGTGTCCAGGTGATAAGGAATAATAATTGATTTTATGCAGTGTACTAGAACTGAGAAATCCTCATTAATATAAGAATAGACCAAATGTCAGTATTCAGACAAAATAAATGTTCAGCATACTTTAGGAAAAGCAAGAACATAATCTTCTTCCGAAGAAAGTAAAAAAATTGCTGATTAAATTCTTGAAGAATTTAATTTAATTTAACCTTATCTAAAATATACATGGTTGATTGGTGGATTGAAGACCCACATGTTGAAGAAACATTGGCATATATATATTATATAAGAACATATTACTTAAGTGATAAGTCTCAGTTTCAGTTTCTGATGAATTTAACTCATCATCCTCTATTATATGTACGCTTTAAATGGTTGTCTATGCTCTCTCTTAGTCACGGAAGAGGCACAGGCAAGGCCTTTTAAGGGAGACAGCCCTCCTACACTTGACACATATCTGCCTTTGGATAGGACACAACTCTCTTTGCAAGTCCTTAGCTATCTTTTGTCTCCAGACAAAAGACATTGGGCAATCCTCTTCAAGATGAAGTCTTTGTGAAAGTAAAGTAACTTGTGGTAAAACCAACTCATGTAAGGCCAATATCCTCGTTCTTCCTTTTCAGAGTGGGTAACTTCAGGCAAGAGGATACAGTTGCTTAGCGTCCTGCAGGGAGATAATGGCAGAGAAGGAATAAGAACAAACCTTACCAATTTGCATTTGTTCAGTTAGCCTCAAAAAGAACAGTTTTCTAAAAGACTTAAATTTACCATGAACCTTCTCTTGAATGACAGGGCCTTGGGGCAAATGACATTTTTTTTCCATCCACATCCACATCTTCAGCTATGTCTTTGTGCACCATCTAATGTTCCACTCTTTTTCTGTGTTGTCTAATAGTGAAAATGTCACCACTTTTCTTGTAAAATGATATCTTAATCCCAGCTAAGGGATCTAACAGACAAGCATGCAGTTCGTTCTTTTGTGAAAAATCTCTCTGAAGGCACTCTCTCATTATTCCTTTCCTACATTTGAGAGTGGTAAGATGTCTTTAGCACAGCTCCAAAGAGGTAATGCATAGGTTGGTATAGATGCAGAAAAACAGCAGAAGGGATGTTTCTACAACAAACCAGTTCATTCATATGGTAAAATAAGAAAGAAAAACACACTGAATTATTACATACAACAAGCAATATTTTTGCTCATAACCAGCTCCCCTGTGATTAGGATGTACTTTAAACTTCCACTTCAAAAGGCACTTTTGAACTCTTTGGAGGTGTTGGTTCTCTTTTGCTTCTTCTTGTAATAGTCTAATTCTGATCATGCATGATATTTAAACAGTGAAAGTGATTCTCTCAGAGTTTCATTCAGGTACTGATATTCCATAATAATGCAGTATATTATACATATATAAGATATGACTCAGGCTGTAACAGAAGTCCAACAGTAAAGAAATGAATTCATAGTATGAAATGTGGTAGTGAAGATAAAAAAAATAATGGAAGTTCCTTGTCTACTGTTTGTAAAGCATGACAGAAAGCCTATCGATAGGTAATGTTGGATATTATGAAATTGGTAATCTATCAGGAATAAACATGACATTAGTGGGTATTAAACTGACGTGTAGTACTGTAAATATATGGTCCAGGGACTTTCCTATTGTGGAATGTGCTCAGCTGCTGCTGTGAAATGCGTAATATCAACACGTATTGATTTACATTACAAATCTCCATGAATCTGTGTCTGCCAGAAAGCTTGTGAATGCCTTCTCTGAAGCATGGAATTATCTGCAGAGGTGTACTGGGAATTTCTAGGTACCTGGATCTGCTCCCTGTATTTATTTGCAATTTGATCATATGAAAGCCATTGCATTGTAATAGAAAGTTAAACATGCACAACACTACACAATGGAATGGTGTAATACAAAGTGGGAGGGAGATTCCATTCCATCCTGCATATCTCACAGATGTTGCAGCAGTAGCATGTTGCTGTGACTGTAATGAAGGCAGTATGTATAGTCCTTCATTTTTTTTCACCCTTTCTATTTTCCCAGGTTAGGAAGAAGAAGTAGACTTCACATATGATTCTAAATGGTTACTTGTCTTTGTTTTACATGAATCTGCACTGTGTGCCTTTTTGTGCTGCTACATATAAATTAGAAATTATTTTATTCCCAGGAGGTATAATGTCAACTTTTCCCTTTGTTGAACAATGCATTTTGATTATTACAGACCTTGGGCAGCAGAACAAACTGCTAGGCTGCAGATGTTCTTTGGTAGCTAAAGATTAACAGAGAAGTCAAATGTTGGCTAGCCTGTATACTTCCTCTTTGAATAGAAAATGGGAAATCATCCAACATGTCACATTTTCCTCAGAGGAAACTAGTCATAGGAACAGGAAGGCTATGTCAATAAAAAAAGGTACAACTGAGCATTTCATTATTGTTTTTAGCTTCTAGATATTGTACAAAAGCTAATATATATGTGTGCTTGTTATATATATGTGTATATATATGTATTTACATATATATATATATATGTAACTTAAACAGCTGATGCTGCCTAGCAAAAACATGAAACAAACAGACAAACAAACAAACAAACAAACAAAAACCCAGCCCAAAGGAAAATAAGAGAGCTTGCTGTACAGCTGTCGAACTCAGAATTAATTTTTATCTACTCAGGCTTAAATTTCAGTTGGGAAGACACAAAGATGTTTTGTATAATTTTCTAATGTGGACTTGTGTGTGGACATCACAGTAACAATGCAGGTGTGGAGAAACTCCACATCTTGACTGGCTGTCAGGAAAGTTGCTATGGGAAAGCTCTTATCTTGCAGTCTGGTTTGTGGAAGTTTCATCAGTTTCAATTCTTTGTTAGAGCAGCTTGTAACATGGTTACCTACTAGGCAAAAAAAAAAAAAAAAAAAGGACTAGGATTGTTTACAAATATTTTTACTTCATACTTGTCAACTTGGTTTTGGAACTCAGCTGCCTCCTGATTTTGTTTTCAACTTTTGGAGTGAAAATATGCTGAGGTAGATGTAAGTCTTTTACACACTTAATTACTTTGATTCCTTTACACATGAGATTGCAGCTTTATAAAAGACACAATTTTCACCCACAAACATCTGATACTCATACTTGTTTTCCTTCTTACCTGGAAAGTGATAGGCTGATTTTCAAACGCCTCTTTAAAAGTATCTTCTTTCTGCATGGCATAGAACTATTTACTCAAGCTTTATATTTCCATAGCTTCCTGCAAAAAGTTTGGAAATCTCTTCATCATAATTGTGTTTTGATTGTTACGCATACCATGCATCGACATGCATGGATGGAAAGAGATAATCTAAGAGGTGCTAGCTCATGTAGGAAACACAGGAGCTGGCATATTCAGATGCTTTGTTTAGGGTAATGAAGACACAATTATCAAATGGGGAAATAGAGACCATTTAAGTTAAAAAATGCTATTGCAGTATCTAATTATTGGAATGTGTAAAAAGAAAATCAAACCTCTTTCCCTAAGATGAGGCACTTTCTTCCAGTTTCTTCTACACACCTCTGGAGGATATGGGAGAATACGTGGCTAGAAAAAATAATGTTTCTCTGTAGATGGTAGTAAGATGCTTACAGGAAGGGAGAGGAAACATTTTAAAAGTCTCTGGTGGAAGTAGCTGTAGAGAGTGTACCTTTTCAAATCCTAAGTTATTTTTATTCCTGATAGGAAGGAGTGGGGAAAGTAATCAGGAGTGGCAGCAACTTCATCATAAGTTAGTATGGTTTGAGGAATGGTGGGTGGGGAAAGGACTGCTCAGCCAACCTGTATATCATCACTTCACATGATCACCATCACAGGTATTGCACTGTTCCTGTTAACAGACTGAGGGGATGTAACATCCCTTGTTCTTACTGAGTTCCCATTCATTCACCATCCTCTTTTCCTGTAGGTGTTACTATTCTTTCCACAATTGTATGGGAAAGAGGTACACAAGTACTCAGTAAACTCCCATGCTTCTTGAGCTTCCTGTGAGTATGTATTCACTTGTGGTATTTGCGCAGGGCTGTCAGTCGGTTGTCAAAATGTAAAATGAGAGCATTTTAAAAATGTTTATTCTGCTCCTGCTGTGATCAGTCTGTATTCACGATTTCGATAGATGGCTGCGTCATTTCTGTGGCAGCTATAACCTGTACCTTTTGAAATACACTTGTATGAACACTGCTTCTTATAGTCTTTGAGTAACTGGCATATAATCCTCTAATGTAAACAACTTTTGTTTCCCACAGCAATGCTAAAGAAAATGCAACACTGTTTCCTAGCTAAGCAGAAGAAAGGAAACAGTGCTTGTAAAACTGCATTTCAACTCTGTATACATTACCAGGTGTCCTTCAGCTTTCACGGGAGGAAGGAAAAAAAGGGTCCCTTTGTTTTACAGCATTGTTATTTTAAGACTGCAAAAGATAACTGTCTACGTATAACAGTTTACAAATGTACCCTGACCAATTCATATAATTATGGCTGTTTTATATGGCCAGAAACATACTCATTTTCCCTTGAAATCACAGCTCCATTGTTTGAAGAATTGCCTTCTGACGCTAAATAGCAGAGGTATAGCAGGACCAATTTCTCTTTCTTAGCTCATATGAATTTTCTTCAAGAAAAAAATGATAGAAGACCCGAACATTATTTATTACCTCTGTTAATGAACAGTATGGTAAATTCACTGACTGTTTCTTTTCCTTTGTCTATGACAGCAACAATCAGTCTAGCTATTATCCCCTCTCCAGTTCTTCTGTGGTCCTGTACAAGATCTCACCTTCAGTTTGACTAGGAGTGATTTACCTTTCAATGCCTGAGAGCTGCTCTAATACTGTCCGCAGGGGAAGCCACCACTGAGCAGCTGTGTAATTTCAAGCCAATCCAGTAACCTTCCTCTGGCTGTGTTGTCTAGGATAATACTCCTCTCAAAGATTAGGTTAACAGCTGGTGGGCTGAGGACTCCTGATGGGCTGAGACACAGACAATCATAGCAATGACATATGATATAATTTTTTTATGTTTTTGTTTTGTTTTCCTAAAGGAGCAATGCACAGCTTGGCAATTAATACTCTATGATTTATTTAAATCCAATGGGAGCTTTGCAAATTGTGTTATTAAGCCCAAGATTCTACCCAAATCATCAAGAGACAAAATCAGACACTGATTAAAAAGTACAAATCCAGAGCAGTCCTAGATGTTGTAAAGCTGTGAGTTATTTTATATTCTGGACTAAATCTATCTATTAGTTACTAAGATTTTCTATGTCATACGTAAATAAGCAAGAGTAAATGCAAAATGTCTATTACTGATGCTGTTACCACAATTTTATGTATTCCTTCTTCAAAAGAGGAATATGTTTTTCTGTGTCTTTAATGGGAAGAAATAACTTCCTAGTATTGTCTTCAATGCATCTGAAATACTAGTTTCAAAGATGTAAATTATAACTGCATTACATGGAAATGACCTTTCATAATCACTGAATTAAATATTCAGTTAGGTCTTTTGCATGATAGAGAAAAAAAGCACTGCAAATGCATTCCTTCCCAGGTTGTATCCAAAAAATATTTTGACAATTCATTCCTTAAAATAGCAGCTATTGAAAAAAATCATGAATCAATGAAAAAATTAACAATAGGACGTAAAGACATGGTAAAGCATTTATACTATTATATTGAAACACTGCAATGTTGTAATGACAAATATTCCCTTCAAGTACAGGAGAAAAACACCAAATGTAAATGGTGTGTCAAGAACAAAACTGATTAAACTGATTTTCAGCTGCTGTGGATATTTTGTTTTCAACTGAATCCAGCACAGAAAGGTTCTAACAAATATCTTCCTGAGAATTCAAATTTGAGGCTCTAACTTGTTCTGCTTAGAATCAAGAACAAAACTGCAAATCCAAAAGGTGTAAAAATTAATAAAATATTGCCCAGACAGAGTTTCCTGGGGAAAAATAGATTCTGTACAATTTAGAGACTACAATTCGAATGTCAGAACTTCATGTGTTTCAGTACAGGCATCTAATCTTGGCTATGGAAGATGAGTAAAAGAAAAGGCAATACCAACATGCTGAGACTGCTACAAATGTCCAGGTGACCTAGATTTTATAGGTCAGTAATGGTTATGCTTATTAACAATTAAGATGTCCTATCCACCCATTACATGCCAGCCACTCTTTATATGAGGGCTGCTCCAAAAGTAGTGCCTTAGTGGTATGGCAGTAGAGAATGAATCTTCCCAGAGCATTCCATTCCATGTTGTTGCTGTGAGACAGATGGCAGCAGAAGGGCACTCTGACAAAGTGGCATCTGACATGGAAGCGCATATGAAACTGTCACTGTGTGTCACTGAATTCCTCTATGAGGAAAAAATGGCTCCAGTTGACATTAACTGACACTTGCTGATGTTTATGGAGCCCAAGCAGTGGATGTGATCACAGTGGGTGGTGTGTTTCAGCAGCAGTGACAGTGGATCATGTCTGCCGGT
Organism: Chrysolophus pictus; assembly: GCA_037305975.1. NCBI lineage: Eukaryota > Metazoa > Chordata > Aves > Galliformes > Phasianidae > Chrysolophus > Chrysolophus pictus. The sequence goes on from CM074614.1 coordinate 61,723,498, forward strand.
ACAGATTTTTATGAACATGGCATAAAGTCTCCAGTTCATCACTGGCAAAAATGCACAACTAATGTTGATGACTGTGTTGAAAAAGAGTATTTGTAGCAGTGAATTTATTCTATCAAATAGTGTTATTTGCTTTTTGTATCTGTTGTACTGTCCATGGAAATAAATAGGAAGCATTACTTTCAGGGTGATCTGTGAATTAGTCATTTAGTATGGTTTGACAGTTTTGCTCCCTCAGAGTCTGGAGAATGACTGAGCAAGGTCAATGTTTGCAGGGCAGACACTGGGGCAGTGATAGTACTTGTTCATATGCGTAACCTTTCTTTTCAGATACAATAACAGCCTGCTTGGGTTGTGCACTTACTTCCAAAAGGCTGTGTATTCCAATCTAAGCTCCCCTATATGTCTACTTTCTTAAGCAAAGCAACAAAGACTTCTGTGATGTTACAGCTGTGCTATGCACTGATGTTTATGGAACTTTCTTGTTTTGTAGACTTTATAATGTTGACAGAAATTTGTTAGTTGTTTTTGGAATCTACTAAATTCAGGACAGGTGAGACTTGAAGCATTTCATGACAAGCTGGTAAAATCCATAGTGTGGCCATTAGCTTGTTCCTCTAGCTTCTTCCTACACAGCAGCTGTTGTTCTTGCAATATGCAAGCCTGGCTCATGTAGTCTGCAGTAAAGGCTGTGACTGGCAGCTTGTATTACCTTGCTACCTGATATTTGCCTCTGTACCAGCTGATACTTGCCCAAGTCAGTCTGTGGCAGTGCCACTGATCTGCGGAAATTAGATATTTACAGAGTGGTTATTTTCCACAAACTTACCCAGTGAAATGCACATATGCTGAGTCTGCCTGGACACATCCATATCTGAATGCACTCAGAACTGAGTATTTCCAGGCAGAATAAAGGCCAAAAATCCTCAGAAAATTCATTTCTTTTGCATTGAGGTCCCTTATAAATCACACAGATATAATGATGAGCAGTCTTCATTAATTGCTTTGAAGTACTTGAATACTGGGGATGACTTTATGAAAATATTTATAATGGGAGATAATTCCTTTATGGTAGTTACTAGAAAGTATATGGAGGTTCTTCCTTCATAGACCTTACAATCTCAATGTTGTACATAGCAAGATAACTAGCAACTAATTAAAAAATCAAATTGACAGTGCTATCAAAATGCAAAATATGATTATTGCTTTGGGATCATGTAATTTACAACCTTAAAAGCAAAGTATATTGGTTTTCCATGAGTCAAAAATTAATTTTGTTTCTAATGACTCATTGCTCTCACAATAATAATAATAAAGGACATGAGTATTGTATTCTGTTTACAAGTTTATGTTGTTTATGCTATTTCCATGGTATCAAGAGTAAGAATATTTTTATGGTAAGAGTAACCATAAAGTGTGTCTAGACAGAACAAAATTCTCTGTAAAAAATTATCATTTCTCTTAGTTTACCCTTTTAGTATTGTCTAGATAAACATGACATATAAATGATTGATTCGTAAAATCCTAGATATTTACTGTATGCTTGTGTATCACAAAAAATGTTCACCTGCATGTAGATATTTATTCAAAAGTTCTTTTACAGATAACTCTTTGAGATTCAAGGAATCTACATATAAATTATCAATTAATCGACGCATCTTTTCATCCTATAAGTTTCTCTGTATTTTTTAATTCACGTGTCTTGTGTTAGGGAAAAAGGCCAAAAGATATAAGAAATAATGGCTTTATGTTAGCAAGGAAAACAGGTGTGAAAGTGATACATTTTTTAATTTGATAAAAGATGTGCTTGACCGTATTTTGGAAAAGCAATCACTTTGAGTACTTAATTACAGTTACCAATGGAAAGACTCCAGAAGTGACAATTGTAGTAAATCTTAGGAATGTTTATTTGACAGAAGTAAGGCTATGTAAACTTCTATTTTGTAAAAATTTTTAAAGTTCTGAAAATTGTTTTAACTGCTGTTAAGCTGGTGACTAGGCTATCTTCTTGTTTTATCTTTTACCTATAATACTGCACTTATTTCAGTGATGTCTTTCATTAAATTAAAAAAAAAGATACTTCCTGATTAAACAAAAAAAAAAAATATCCTTTCCAATGCTATTGAGTTTTATCTATAGCTGCTCCACAGCTTGAGGCACTTTTGCAATAGGAAATGGAAAATGATCAAGTTTGGGAAAAAAAAAAACCACTTGTTCTGTGAAAAACACTAACACTTTGCCTTTTTCATCGTGATTCCATCACCAGGATTCAAAAGTCTACCACATATGAATCAGTTCCTGGCAGAAGTTAGAATAGCCTGAAGGCAGTATTTATTTGAATTGGCTAAAATTACTCTAGAAGAAGTTATTTTCCAGATTGCTCACCTGCCTTAGTCAGGAAGAGGTGACCAAGACCAAGACACCTCTTTCTGTCCTAAAATGCCACTGTCTTCCTTAATTTATGCTTCTGCATGGTGAATTGTGTATGAAGTGGCATGTGCACACAGGTGAACACATAGATGGATGAAATATTTCATACCTGATTCTTCACAGAAAATGAGTAAGATAGTTTGATAGACACAGATAGTATTGATGAGACGTTTTGCTCTTAGAGATAAGAAAATTTTATTGAAGGTGTACTGAACTTGACCTATCTGAAGGAACATAGGAAATAGGAACAAATTTTCCAAAATAAATTACGTATATTTCTCCTGTATATTCTAAAAATAATCTGTTGTTTCAGGAGTGCTATACTTTATAAGTCTAGGTTTAATAGGTTTGTTAATGTTATTTGTGAAATAAATCCATGAAGGATCACGTACTATATTAATAGTAGCATTTCAATAGGGGGCATTTTGATCCAGTCCCTGTGAGTGGACAAGTTAAATATTCTATGAAATACTTTTTTCTTTTGAGTAAATTAGTGTAGATACATTTAATTGCTTTCAAGCAGAGATATATAACTCATTTTAAAATTACTTTTAATCTTCCAACTGAAATTATTAGTAGTATTTAATCTGAATAATTGTTAGTAGTTTCAATACCTCCCCAAATGCATGACACATTGGACTCTTATCTCACAGGAAAACAAATGAAATCTGAAAGTACCATCCAGTTTTGCTTATGGAGAATTGCTATACATCGAGTTCAATAAAATGGTGACTCTGAGGGCACTGCAACATGGCACAGTTTTGTCAAGCTCTTCTCGTCATGCCAAGGATAGAGACTCATCAAAGTCATTCTTCTTATACTGTTTTTTTAAACTTGCTGCTGATGGGAAATTGTGCATAGATTGGACTGGAGGTTATTTGGGCCTTAAACTGTTCCTTCTGTGGAAAGAAACAAGAGTTTGTCAGCAGCATAACATTTAGTTTCCAATATGAAAGGAATAGCAGCTAAGGGACTTTAATCTCAGCCCTGCCATGTTTAATTTTATTCATGCAGAAAACAGTGCAGACTCATGAAACAAAATGCTCTATAGTGATGCAGCTGCTTTCTGCCAGTGGGATATCTGAGTATCACAGAGCTGTCACAGAGACGCGTGCCACAGATCTTCCTTTGCCAAGAGGAGAATGACTGTAATAGGAACTGGCAGATCTGTGCCAGGACTGCACTTCAGCCTCCTACAACCATACAAGGCTAGTGTATAAATACGAAGTGCTCACCACAACACATAGGTAGTGTTTGTGCATAGGGCAGAAAAAAGCACTAAATGAGTTTGTTCTCTGTGTTGCGATACTTAAGCCAGATCTGCAGATCTCCAGAATCTGCAGTTGGACATGCTTGAAATAAGCAAAAGAATGACTTCTTTTATTTTCATCTGGGGAGGCTTTTCTAGATGCTTATTTTCTTTGTGGATATATCAAAGAAGGTTTTGTCTTATCCCAGTTCACGAAGACAGTTTTAGCAAAGTTGGTAAGATAAAAAAACTAGTCTGATTCCTATCAGGAACAGTAAAAAATTTTCAACTTGCTACTTTCATATGTCTATGTTATGATGCTTTTAGTTGTGTTCAGAACATGTCAGGACAGTTATTTTGGTAGGCTGCGTTTCAAAAGCTCAGAGCCAGAACCACCAAGCTGTTCCTATACTATTGTCATGCTATTACATGGCTTTGTTGAGCTTTAATGGGAGTACAATTGATATTAAACGTATTTCAAAGAATCTTATCTGCGCAAGTTCTGCAGTCTAAGGACATTACAGTGTTGCATGCTACTGTGATCGACATTACTGAAGATTTTAGGCATTGTAGGAGGGTAGTAATATCAGAGAGGGGTTTCCTGTTGAAATGATAGCCGCATAACATAGGATGAAGCACTGGAACAGGCCGCCCAGGGTTGTTGTGGAGTATCCTTCCCTAGGGATATTTAAGACCCGTCAGGATGCCTACGTTGATGATCTCTGGAAGTACCTTCTAGACCCTACAATTCTGTGATTCTGTGATTTTGTGACTATTTTCAGACTGCAAAATTGTATACCACGTTATTCTGCTTTTACACTGTTAAATATTAATGATTTTCAAAGTATTTAAGTCACAAAAAATGATCAAACTATTCTGAGTATGAGCTGACTGCCTATTGCAGGATTCCAAATTAACAAAAGTACAGAAATAGTTTATTAGAAGATAGCTATGTTGGAGATAGTTGTGACAGCTTTTCAGCTGTTTATTGAAGTTTTCCGAGAACAGTTCTGTTTGCTGCATTGATCTGTAGTCATTATTGAAAATGTACTTTTACTTTTCAGAAAACAAATACAAAGTATCTTGAATTTAGAAAGTGAATATCAAGGTCCATGAATTAAGCCACATGAATGAAAATTATCTTATATAATTGCTTTAGAATTTATCCAAAGAGTAGTCCTCATAGAATCATGGAATCAAAGAATCGTAGAATTACTCCGGTTAGAAAAGACCTTCAAGATCATCGAGTCCAACCACAACCTAACCATACTACCCTAACTCTAACAACCCTCCACTAAATCATATCCCTAAGAACCACATCCAAATGATTTTTAAGCACATTCAGGGATGGTGACTCAATCACCTCCCTGGGGAGCTCATTCCAGTGCTTAACAACCCTTTCCCTTTCTACTCTGCTCTTATGAGGCCCCATCTGGAGTACTGGTCTGGAGCCCCCTGTACAAGAAAGACGGAGAGCTGTTGGAGAGGGTCCAGAGGAAAGTCACAAAGATGATCAGAGGACTGGAGCACCTCCCCTATGAAGACAGGTTGAGGGAGCTGGGTTTGTTCAGCCTGGAGAAAAGAAGGCTGCGGGATGACCTCATTGCAGCCTTTCAGTACCTAAAGGGAGCCTACAAACAGGAGGGGAATCAACTCTTTGAAAGGGTTAATAACTGCAGGACGAGGGGAAATGGTTTTAAGTTGAGGGAGGGGAGATTTAGGTTGAACGTCAGGGGGAAGTTCTTTACAGAGAGAGTGGTGAGGTACTGGAACAGGCTGCCCAGAGAGGTTGTGGATGCCCCATCCTTGGAAGTGTTCAAAGCCAGATTGGATGGGGCCCTGGGAAGCCTGGTCCTTAAATGGGGAGGCTGGTGTCCCTGCATGTGGCAGGAGGGTTGGAGTTTCATGATCCTTGATGGCCCTTCCCACTCTGGCCATTCTGTGATTCTGTGATTTCTGTAAATAAGTTTTTCCTGATATCCAACCTAAACCTCCCCTGGTGCAACTTGAGGCCATTTCCCCTCATCCTGTCACCTGTCACCAGTGAGAAGAGACCAGCCCCACTCTCCCTTTAAGCAGCTTTCTGATATTGGAAGAGAGCAATAAGGTCTCCCCTCAGCCTTCTCTTCCTCAGACTAAACAGCCCCAGTTCCTTTAGTCGCTCCTGTAGGGCATTTTCTCCAAGACCTTCACAAGCCTCGTTGCCCTTCTTAAGGCAACAGTCTTGGATGATTTCATATAAACTATTCTAAATTTGTTACATAGTTTTCACCAAAGCTGATAGCAGAATGGCTGAAATTTGTGATTCCTTCATCTCCAAAATAGTGGTTGCATAGCTGGCATGTGTTTTGTGTGTGTACTTTCTAGTTTGCACTTAGGAACATTAATTTAGCCACAAACGTTCTGATTAAACCTAATTTCAGAATCAGTAAAAGATAAGGTGTTTTATTTAGAAACTTTTATTCAAATAACAACACTATGACTTTTTCCCCAGTGTTTTACACTGAAAGATGACGTCAGCACATACAGCACTACAACATGCCATGTGATTTCAGATTGTTTGTTTTATCACTTGCAATCCAAATTCCACTGGGATTGTGTAAGGCTCTTGGCAGTGTCAATACTTTATTGTCTGTAAAACCAACAGCATAGCAATTAGAAAATTCCTTTAAGATAAACCCTATGTCTTATCAAGCCTTTGAGGTTCTATTCATCAATCTGCTTTTCAGCCTCCCCCCCACTTGTCTGAGTTCAGCTTTGAAAAGTCATTCATTAGCTTGGACAGTGTCTGCAGGTTTGACTGGGCGGGACTAAGCAGACACAGACTGTGGGAAGTTTTGGTTGACATATAGCAGTCATCTAAATAGGAGAGCTGAGGTAGTTATCAACCTCCCTGGCCATTCCATGTCCCACAGACAAATGCCCTGCTACTAGAGATGAACAATTAAACTTGCAAACAAGTACGGTAAAAAATTCCTTATTTACTAACGCTTCTGTGAATTTCAGTTCATGTTAAACAGCAGTGTGATGATGTTTTAATAACACTGTCAAGAGGGAGACATCATAGATGCTGATGAGAGGATCATAATTCTTCCAGACATCTAAGTTTTCATCCGTCACATGTCAGTCAGTATCTTGTTGTTTTTTTCTACAGCATCTTGCTGCCAAGTAGTTAATGGAATTTACAAAGTCCAAGTAGAATTCTTTGGCTTCTTATGAAAGGTATAGTACAAGTTAGGACATGTCTACATGCAATGAAATGCAGGGCAACAATTTCCTGACCCAGTAAGCGTCATGGCCTTGATAACAAGGCTATGGAAGCAATATTGCTGGAATTGCCTGATACTGTGTCAAAAGTTAACTGTCCCTGCATGCATGCAGCTATTGTCACATCTCTGTAATATGTTAACAAAGATAGTAAAAGCATGGGTATATCTGTCGGAAAGCTGGACTTAGGTGCTCAGGAATGGGGTCCGCAAAACTCAGCCCTTCAAGAGGGGAGCCACTGTTCACCTGTGCCCAAGTGGCAGTGGAGGGGGTGGGTCTCGTAGACTGTTGTGGCATGCCAGCTGGCTGGTTCCATCTGTTTGGTATTCACAACTGTGAGTATGTTCATGAAGCATGACCACCAACTCTCTTCTATTTTACTATTTTTCAACATAATCACCACCGTTAGCTATGCATTTTTGCCATTAATGAACAAGAGCCCGCATGCTGCTCTTGTAAGAAGTGTATGTGGCCCATGGGTGTGGTAGGACAGTCTAACCAAGATAGGCATTGTGCTACAGAGTCTTTTAACTGGTATGGGGCTTGGTGTTACAGTGTTGCAAGAGAAAGGTTATGTTCTTCCCTGACCTGGCTCTGGAAGTTCAAGGCTTCGGCTTAGTCAATGTGATGATGAAGTGGTCAGAGTTGATGGTTTGTCTGAGTTCAGAAAAAGCAGAATGATCACCCCTTTCCTATCCTCCCCCCCCCCCAGAAGTGCATCCTTTGACCTACTGAGGTAAATATTCAATTTCTTCATATTCAACTTCTTCCCTAGAGAATTCACATGTTGCCGCTTCAGGGACTGCCAGCTTGTAGTAGTGATGCCATATTTCATCACCGGTAATGATGTGATCAAGGAAACTGTCACCTTCAATCTCATATTGGTTCAGTAGATCCTGAGAAATTTGCATATGGTGTTTATTCTGTTCCTGTGAAATCATTTATGGAACCCACTTGGCACAACATTTGATATACTCCAATATTGCCACCATTGTTTCAAATGCATTTAAACCAGTATTGAGCTTACTACATAATTCCTTGGTCATAATCCACCAGTCTGTGTGAATGAGCTGATCAAGGCGCTCTTCATTTCATGATGTGAGAGCTGTGTGTGTGGCTGTCCAGAATGTGACTTGTTTTCCACATTACTGTCACCACTTCTGAAATGCACCACCCCCTACTTGACTGTGCTCACATCCACTCTTTGGTCTCCATAAATGTCAATGAATGTCAGTGGGTGCCATTTTAAACTCATGGAGGAATTCAATTACATGCCCTTGTTTCATATGAACTTCCATGTCAGACACCATTTACACATATAGATGTATGTAAAGTATTTGGTTTGGTTGCAGCTTCATTAGTTTCTTTTTGAATTGTGTGTAGAACTGAAGGAATATGTAATATCTATGTGCTATAACTATCTAGACAGGAATACTTAATCTCAGTTATAGCCCCACAGGCAAACTGGCGCTCATTGAAAAGTGAGGCATGCAGGGAGAAAGCCTAGGGAAATTACCAGGAAAAATAAATTGGGTTATCAATGTAGCTGCAAGGAAAAGAAAACCAATGAGAAGCTCAGGTCAAGGCTCTTCTGCTGACTCCCTTTGTGCACCAGACCTGAAACTCCACTCTGTGAACAGGTATATGACAGCCATCTAGTTCACTAGTACCCAGCTTCTCTACCCCATTGCCTGCAAACATCAATACCTGTCCGACTATCAGAACTAAATTATATGTTAAAATTAATCCTCAAGACTTACATTCAACATTTTTCTCACTTAGAGTTTCTTATAGAAGCCTCTTAAATTCAATGATGCCCTGTCAGCCCTGACCTCAAATCAAAGAAGCAAGATCTAGTTTGAAGCAAAACTTTTTTTTGTTAGTACTTATTTATAGAACATTTCTGAGGTTGTGAGTGCTTAGTCAGACCTATAGCTAGAATGTTGCACATGCTAAAAAATACATTATACAATATATTTCCAGGAAAGAGTGTTTTCTCTGTTTAGGCTTACTCTCTATATTCTCCATAACAGAGACAAAATAATGAAGATTTTTATGCATTGCTACAATTTTACCAGGCCTGTGTGTACCTTTTACTCTTTCCACAGCATACTCTCCGATCCCAAAGAGCAGAATTATTTCACAAGACATCCCCAGATCTGCTTTGAACATTTTGCTCAGTTCTTTTTCCCCTCATAGCATGTGATGTCCATCCCATTTTGCTGCTGCAGTGTGTACTTATTAACATTTGTCCAGGTCTTTGCAATTATTTACTCAAGTGATGATTGTTTATTTCATGTAGACTGAATGTCATGCTTCATTTAACTTATTCTATAAGTTTAATCATTAAGATTCAGATTATTACATTGTCCATGTTATTGTGTGTGATGAAAGTAGTTCAGCTCTGTCTGTCTCAGGTTGGGGCTGTAGTAAATGTCAGCTGAATTACTATATATTAGCTAGAAAAGGCCTTTTCCTGTTACATAAAGGCCAAATTTTTACCAAGCAATTTAATTATTCTAATTTTACTTTGCAAATTTATTATTTTAATTTTGAATAGACTGTGTCTTTCATGCAGGTATCCAAAGGAGATAAAATCATATTTTACAATACATACTAAAATATCCTATTGTTTGTGCTAAGAAAATAATAATGTAAACTTACACTCCAATTCTTCTGTATTTTTAAATTCAGTCCCAACTTTAAGTATTAGCATAGTCTTGATCACTTTTTGATACGGTTTTTCTTCCCTGTTTTCGCTAAGTCAGTGGTTTTGGAAGAAACATTGATTATTTTTAAAAGTTAGAGAAAGAGAGTAAGAAAAAAGGAAAGAAATAAAAGAGAGGAGAGGAGAAGAAGGGAGAGAGGAGGTGAGGGAAGGAGAGGAGAAGTATATCTTTAGAATGTTAATTTTACAGATTCTGATAGCATGCATAGTTGGACCACTTGTAACAGCAAAAAATCCCTTTCCCCTACTCTGCTTTACTTTATAGTCACCATTGCCTCCTTTGTGCTTTCTTTGGGCAAGCCATGGATGCTTTCTTTACAAAACCCTGCCTAATTGTGCCCAGTTATATTTTAGTTCACAGTAAAGAGCTCCAGGCTGACAAGAACTTGAAATAAGAAACTGTATTTTCCTAACTACTGAGGTCATCCAAAAACAGAGTAGTTCTTTCTGCTATGCACTTTGTATAAATCATTAGTGCTATAAAAATTCATAGAGGTGTACTGAATCACTGGCAGCCATGGCCCTGTTGAAAAATCATCTGCAAAACAAAGCAGCATGGAGCACTGTACTTTGAGTGAAAAATTGTTTTGCTTCTTTTTTTATATATAAAAATGAGCAGAAGCTGGAGACTGTTCTTTTCAATTCTGTAGGAAAGCCTGAGGCACACTGATGATAGAAACCTGCTGTCATGCTTCTTTGTTGGACTGTAAAAATCAGTATTAATCTGGTAGCAAAACCTGATTAAAACCTGCAGTACACTGAGGGATCATGCATATGTGCTCATTTCTGGAAATGAGTGTGAGTATGTATGTTGTTAAAAGTTGTATGAAATTGCTCACAGAAGTAAGAATTGGTACTATATTGTTGCAGGTCTGAAAGATTTTGGATAGAGATTGGGAATCAGCTACCAGCTCTTTCCCTCTGACAAGTCTGAATACATTCTGTGTGACCTTTTTGCAGATTTCTATGTTGGATTTACAGATTAAATTCTGTTGTTGTGGGTATCATCCATAAAGCACTGCTGTTGAAATATTTTTTCCCTCCCTCTTTGTCTTCCCCCTAAAACTATCTCATAGAAGTATTACCTCTGAGTTCTTCAGCCACCATGGTCCAATAGTTTGGAAGAAAATTCATAGCTTAATCTCATTGCTAACATGATCATTGAGCGTATGTGATCTTTTAGCATAAATTAAGAACAGAGTTAAAATTTCAAAAATTTCTGTGTAGATAAAGAAAATTTAACAAATCCCTGGTAAATCCTTATGCCTGTTATGTTTACTTAATGAAACCCAGAAGTGTATTTTGCAGCACTTTATCTGTACTCTTTCACCAGGGAACTGTTTTTTTGGTGTTGTTTTTTTTTTTTTTTTTTCCCCCAGCTCTTTCTAGCATTACAAAAGCCATTCCTCCAATCTGCAGGAAACTTGCTCCTCTCCTGGCTGTTACCTCTTGTGGTTATCTGCCAGATGGAGCATGGGCAGAATGTCCTTGCAACTGTCTGCTCAGCTATGCAGACTGTCTGGTGGCAAACAGACATTGTCAGTAGTGCATGGCTCTACTCCATTGTGCAAGGCTCAGCAGCCTAAGGACAGCTCATTTTTCTTCCTCTGAGGTACCTAAACATTTCCTATGAACCACTTTCTTTGCTTTTTTCTCTCTTTTCCCCACTTCAAAGATCTTTAAAGTATGCTACACTTCTGTTTACATACTGATGTTCAGACGATTACTGGTCTGAAATACTTTAAGAACTGGCACTTACAGCAAGAGGCAGGCTAGAGGAAATAACACTTCTTTTTCTCTAGCACTGTCTGTTTTCTCTGTCTCTGTTTTCACTACCTAATCTTCTTTGTCTTTCCTTTATTCATAATGTATGACAATGCAGAAAAGAGCTCTTGATTAAGTTAATTTGGTGTGATGGGGGTTTCATATGAAACTGAGCTCTGTTGTAACTGGCTACAGAAGTAAGACTTATTGTTAATAGGTGTATGGACCTTTCCCTTTGGTCTCTAGTAGTTAACCTTGCATCATCAACCTCATAATTTTTAATGCTCTTCAATTGCAAGGATGTATGTCAAAAACAGTTTTACTTTTGTTTTGCACAAATGAGTTGAAAATTCATGCTATGATGTGGGATTTGGAGAAAAGAGCATCTATGTATAAAGAGAAAGAAATGAAATTTAACAAAAAGATCAACATTATAATGTGCTTTTGCTTTTGTTTTGTTTTCAACCCCCAAGAAGCTGCAACTCCTGAGGCTGAATGCAGTTCCAGCTGTTTCTGGTATGTTTCCTGTAGTATCTCCAACATATAGCTAACCAGAGAACACTTTCCTAGGCCTAAAGTAGGTTTATGATATAATTTTGCAGTTGTATTTTCTGTCTCAGCTATTCAGTCTCTGTGGGTGATAGAGCTTATCCTTTAGATAGGACCTGTGAGCATTATAGGCTAATAAAAACAACTGTTATGCGTTCATGCTTCAGTCTACAGTGCGGTGATTTCAGCAGTTGCACATTTTAAAAGCACTGTGACACAGAGGTCAGAGGATGATATCCAGGAAAGAGTGGAGTTAAGGAAGAGGATTAGGATCAAATAGGTTTTAAAAGCACAGATCACATTTGAGGGACTAAATGAAATTTATCTAGCACTGATAACATTAAGAACCAAAAAAAAAGTGTGACCTTATTTCACTTCAGACAAAAAATCCAACTAAGAATTACTGAAAATCTGAAAGAGACGGTGTTGCAGTGTTGCAATTCTAGTAGGAGATATGTGATGGCATGTAGGGCCCCTGCATATTACATGTATTTTTTGTCATCCAGTGGACTTCCTAATGACATGGACTAGTCTTAGATGTAGGCTTCTATTTCTGTACTTTGCTAAGTCATGGCTTTTGCCTTGTCTGAGATCATCCTCCAGCCTTGCTTGCAGCTGATATAGAAAATAAGAAGATATCCTGGTCCTCCTGCCAGGACTTCATGTGCTTGCACAATGAACCCTGCTCCATCTCTGGGAGCAAAGTTCCAGCAGTGTAGCCACCATTCACAAGAAAACTTAGCCAGGCTGGTGACAGTGCAGAAGTAGATTTGCAGAATGCAAGAGAGGAAAGCAAACTGTTTGTTGCTCTTCTTCTTTTGAGCTGAGAGACATAGTTTAGTGAGTACTATTGGTGATAGGTGGATGGTTGGACTGGATGATCTTGAAGGTCTTTTCCAACCTTGGTGATTCTGTGATTCTGTGTTTCTTTTAAAGTTTAGATGTAATTATATGAATTATTTTCAAATTATTTTACAAAGGACAATCATTAGTGTGTTTCCATACTATGTGCAGACCAGTAAATCTAATGAGTTTGAAATGGTGTGTTGGACAAGCACAAACTGAGGCATAACACCACAGCAGATTCAGATGTTTTTGCTCCAAGCAGTCTGAGCATCCTGCTGGTTGACCTACAGGAAAGAGAAAAAGCCCAGGTATCCAAGCCAGGTATATAATGTAGATGGTCCCTGCTGAAGGGCAACTCACCAAGCTCAGACAAGATTGAGATTTCAATTGCAGTTGATCACGTTGGTTTCTTAACCATGGATGTCTTATTGTTCTACCTGAGTTTCACATCTTGTAGTCCAGGGCATAACTACCCAGATGGGCGCTGCTTGGATGGGTGCTTGAAGTTGCCTAAGTCAGTTGTAAACCTGAGCTTATAAGCCCTGCTGAGAGGGAAGTTGCAGTATTTCAGGCTCAGTGCCCTAAGAAAACAGATAAACTATATGCAGAACTACTGATGAGTGTTCAGTTGCATGATACTCAAATAATCTTTCTGTAACGTTTATATGAAGTGGCTGAGGAGAAAGTTCATTAGAGAAAAGGATAGTCATACAACTCTGGAGATGTGTGCCATGTTACATGGCACAATTATGATCTTTTTTTGCAATTTTGAGTAGTTTGCTTTGCCCCTTATCCATAGCAATACATTTCACTTATCAAAGTCTACCATAACTTCAAGAACGAACCGCATATGCCAAGTAACTAGAGTGAATAAGTTGTCATGTATCTTCAGTGGAAACTTCTTTTTTCATTATTTTTGTCTGCATCAGTGAGGGGCCTGAGTGCAGATACTGCTGCAAGATATGCTACAGTTCAAATAGTAGCATAACATTTATTATAAGGTTTCATGTTTATATTGAAAACTCATAGGATTGGACTTTCTCTATATCTCAGATGCCTAAAGAAAGATTAATGTCGGTAGGCCTTGCATTTTCAGAAATATTTCTCAAATTCATAGAATTGCTCAGGTTGGAAAATATTTAAATATCATCAAATCTAATTGCAAGATTCAATAGATTTAATTTCTAGCAGGTGTGCACACTCAGTCAGACATTTAAAAAAAAAAAAAAAAAAACAACTTCCAGGGATTTTATGTATATTCTAATCATAGGAAAAAATAGGAAAAAATTTCTTTGCTCAAAATATACTGATAAATATTTTTCTAAGTTTATGCGTTTTACACACATGCTGTGTTTATAAATGTTAATTCTGTGGAAGATCTTTTTCTAATGCCTTCAGATTCATGAGATCCTGTCATCAATTAAAAAAAAAAAAATCAAAATATTTACAGTTTCTCATGATGTGCAGCAAAAAAATGCCACTCCTATGAGGTGTGGATGGTTCAGGATAGGTCCGGCCTATACTAGAAACATTCGTACAGTTTAATAATTTCAGTTGTAGTAGTAACATCATTTGATATTATGTAAATACATAACTCTTTATGGAATGTCTGATGGAGTCACGTGGAAAGTAGTCATAAAATGCTTTGGAAGCCACACTATTGTCTTTTCCATGCCTGGAAAACTATTGGTAGAACTAGTGCATCCTTGCCTTAAGTGAACACTATTAACAAATCTGAATCTCTTAGAAGCAAAGCTGGAAAATAATTTATTATAATTTCATTTTAATCCCAGGAATCTGGAACTGTTGCACCAAATATTACCAATTTAAAAATAATGAGCAAGGGACAACATAGTGCTAGTGGCACTCTCTGAAGTTCAGGAGAGGCGAGTAACTGGATGCTGTAGTTTTCTGAGAAATGAGCAATCAGATCCCATTCATTACATGCCATGAAAAGAAAGATGATTTCAGGTACTGCCTAATCTTCATGACATATCATATGCCATGTCCAGAAGCTTTTAAAGTCCTCAGGTCTGAAACACAGAGAAAGAAGCCCTGCTTTTAAGAATAAAAATGGATATATCCCTAAAAAAAGAACAAAATGAGAAGAAATAAAACCTCTTTCCAACAAATGGCAAAAGTTTTTTAATTATTTAGACTCATGCTGTTAGTCAGGTGCTTCTTAGGCAGCTGCTGGAAAGAGCTGACTCTGCCCTGCTTCTCTGCTCCCAGTACCTGTTCCTTTATCAGAGCACTCCAGCAAATGCCCCAGCCTCAAGCAGTGGCACTAGATCCATATGGCCTTAATGGTGTGCTGTACTTAATAGCAGTTTCTCTAAGGTGAGAAAGGAAGCTGAGGAGAGTAGGATCTGTGACAAGCTGCAAGAGTTTGTGTGCCATCAGTGCTGCTGGCAGGAAGAAGCTGTGTGCTAAGAGCTCTCCAGGTGAGCAATTCGGCAGCCTTAAGAGTTTCCTGGTACCAGGCATGACATAGTTTATACAAATGGAGCCATGCTTCATCACAGAGAAATTATAGCTTCTGATAGTAATAAAATAATTTAAAATTTCCTGAAAATTTTGTCCATTCACCTCAAATGGCCTTACAAGATGATACATGTTTGAAATGCTTTAAAAAGACATGCAAACCATACATAGCTGGAGAAGGAATGCTCCTTTGTTTGCAGAACTCACTGTATAACTGCTGGTAAGTCGTGGTAAGTACTATGAGCAGAGAATGAATTTGGTGTTATTTGGTGCTGTTTTTACTCAATGCAAACATGAAAGACAAATGAGATAAAGGCACATGGCTTGTGACCCAAATAGCATATGACATTTTCTATGCAGATTTGAGACCCACATTTGCACATTTACATTCTGTGTAAATCCCATGAGGAATATTTTCTGAAGACTGCTGCTAGCTCTTAATATTCTTACTCCTGATTATGCATTCTTAAATCTGTTCTCATTACAGCAACCCTTTTCATCTCAGTAGGGATACCTTTGTTTTCAGTTTCTACCTTTGGTCAATGTCTTGTCTTCCAATTTAATTTCTTTAGTGTTAGTATTTGCTATCATCAGCCCTTCTATGGATAATTTTCCCTCATAAAACTCTGCAGTCGTAATTTCTTCCCAATTTCTGATTGCCTTCTGATGCACTCTTTTATTTTCATAACATTTTGCCTTCTAGAGTGTGAACTTTTCTTCACAAGCCTCCCTCCTTCACTACCCACTCCCAAACACTCATACTCACTCCCACACAGAGGCCAGCTGTACTACTGCATGACTCCTACACATAGAAACTCTCATTACCACATTTCATGCCTCCTCCGCAAAAAAAATCCTCTCAGACATGTTCTCATCTTCAGAGCTGCTTACACTCCTGTACGTCAGTACATGGGCACAGTGCTGTATGCTTGCTTTCCCCTGCTGTCAAAAATTCCCTGTTGTCTTTTCATGTCCCCATAGTTCTTTCTGCCTTGTCATTTTTAATTTAGCTCACCTAAATGTTTCTGTCCTGTTCCCTCCTCTGCCCAGATGTGATGGCCTAAATGAGCTACTTCAGCTGTACTCTGGTCTCCATATTAAGCTTTAAACAAATCACAGAAGGCCTCATTTTCTTTTTCATTTTGTTTTCCTATTTTTTAGTTCATGCACAATATTTTACTTCCTCAGAGTTGTGTAGTAGATTAACCTTTTTCACTGAGCATTGTGGAAAATCCTCAAGTTGAAAACACAGAAAAATTATTTTGTTCTTTCATTCTCTAGTAATTTTGCTCTCCTTGAGTTCAGGAAGGCTGCTGGGAAATCCTGTTAAGTAGCAGGTATTCCCAAAGTCTTCACTAATCTACCCCAACATGGCTTCTCTATGAGTTTGTTGGGGGGGGTTGTTAATTAATTCAAATATCTGGTTTATGTGCTTGGTTCTCACAGCATTTTGCTTTTTTCTTAAATATGTTTTACAAATGAAAATATAAATTGATTCAGCAGTGGTTACAATGTTCCATTTGTGTAATTTGTTTCATATTTATTGTATATATTGACTTTGAATAGTTGTAGAGACACTCAAAATATTTTACTTCCTTCAGTTTGAAGTGGATAGTGCAGAACAGCAATGAACAGGGAGAAAAATTTAAACATTAGAATTCAAATATTTGCTTGTTCTTCTGTAACTGCTATTGGTATTAGGAGGAATGGAAATCTGCAAGCATTTGCATTGCAAATTACATTTGGAAATTTGCATGAATTTACCCAGCTTGTGAATGACTCAACTCCTGACATTAGACAACATCCTTTAACCCTGCAGAGACTGGAAAAATTAGCTTTGTGATTGTGAGGGGCACCTCTCCAGTTTTCCAGCAATTCTATGGAACTGTCATGCAGTACTCAGGTGCATGCTTCTTAAAAGCTTGATGCTCCTCGCATTGGGTGCATCTTGTAACCACATTCAAAGCCTGAGTCGCAATGTCTAGGTGATATCCAGCTCTTTCTGTCTTCTGAGTGCAAACGTGAGGCCTTTCTTTCTCCATCTTCTACTCCATCTTTATTGTACATCTTTATTTATTTATTATCTTTTATCACATCAGTAAGTTTGCAGATGACACCAAGTTGACTGGAAGTGTGGATCTGCCTGAGGGTAGCGAGGCCCTACAGAGGGATCTGAACAGACTGGATAGCTGGGCTGAAGCCAATGGGATGAAGTTCAACAAGGCCAAATGCTGGATCCCGCACTTTGGCCACAACAACCTCAGGCAACACTACAGGCTTGGGGCAGAGTGGCTGGAAGACTGCGTAGAGGAAATGAACCTGAGGGTATTGATTGACGCTGGCTGAACATGAGCCAGCAGTGTGCCCAGGTGGCCAAGAAGGCCAATGGCATCCTGGCTTGCATCAGAAACAGTGTTGCCAGCAGGAACAGGGAAGTGATTGTCCCCCTGTACTCAGCTCTGGTGAGGCCGCACCTCGAGTACTGTGTCCAGTTTTGGGCCTCTCACTACAAGAAAGACATTGAGGCCCTGGAGCGGGTTCAAAGAAGGGCAACAAAGCTGGTGAGGGGTCTGGAGCACAGGTCTTATGAGGAGCAGCTGAAGGAGCTGGGATTGTTCAGTCTGGAGAAGAGGAGGCTCAGGGGAGACCTTATTGCTCTCTATAACTACCTGAAGGGAGGTTGTAGTGAGCTGGGGGTCAGCCTCTTCTCTCGTGTGACTAGTGATAGGACTAGAGGGAATGGCTTCAAGCTGCACCTGCGGAGATTTAGGCTGGACATTAGGAAATACCACTTTTCTGAAGGGGGGTCAGGCAGTGGAATGGGCTGCCCAGGGAGGTGTTGGAGTCACCAAACCTGGAGGTGTTCAAGGAACGTTTGGATTTTGTGTTGAGGGACATGGTTTAGTGAGAACTATTGGTGATAGGTGGATGGTTGGACTGGATGATCCTGTGGGTCTTCTCCAACCTTGGTGATTCTATGATTCTATGATTCTATGATTTAGAAACTCTGGATATGGTACTCTCATGGATACGTGTCTTTAATTTAAAGTTCATTTTCAGATATTAAAAAAGGAGATATTTCTAACCAGTGGAATCTTTTAATTTTCTCTGAACAAGCAATACTATCTTAGGAGCCTTTTTGTAGTAAAGAAAAAATATCAATTTCAGATCTTATCTGAACTGCTAGATTTTGCAGTTTGTGTTGTACTAGCAAAAATAATTAGGCATTATAATCTGATTGCTTGATAATTCTCTTCATTTGAAGAATATTGCACTAAAAGATATTTCAGGGTATATGAGATCAAGAACTGTATGAAGTAGCCATATTTATATCACATGAGACTAACGTTTCCCAGAATACTGCTGGAAAAGCTTTGGCTCAGATTCAGTTTATATACTATGGAAATAGTCAGGAATGAACGTTGAGATCTTAAAATTGTTTGAGCTGTAAACTCATTGAAACTCAAGAGATAGTAGACAGAAGTATGTCAAGCTTTTTTTTACTCTAATTATATCGCATGATGGGGTACAGAATGACCTGATGTATACTCCAGTAAACTTGGAAGTTTTAAGGTTTTAAAGACAAATGTTGTTTCAGAAGATCAAACACACCGCTGCTAACTACAAGATTACACTACTGATAAATGAAGTCTACAGCAAAAGAATCAGTAAGATTAACTTTAAAAAATCTCATTCCCTCAACTCATGACTGAAAGATGGAATTACATCAAAAGAAAGCTACAGCATATCATAAGGGATTCTAATTGCTACATCAAATTACAAAGGTAACCATCTCATTAAAATTTGTTTTAAAATTTATTTCTATACTATAAAAAAATGCATCTCTGGTAATTGCATAGAAAGTTGCTATACTAGTCATCTTTTAGAGAATTGCTTAGACTTCCATCAGATGCTAGTGTAATATAAAAATGTAGTAAAGGTCCTTTCTGAAAAATAAAGCCTAAAATTTTTGTAGATCTATGTGTTATTTATTGAATTTCTTTTCTCATTGACACACACTCTGTCGTGATTTTTGAGTGCCTCAATATTTCATGGAAAATTCTATATAGTTTGATTTATTTAACTGAATAAGATTGTTGTGGGCAGAACTCTTGTCAACTCTTGTATACAAATCAATGAACATAAGACTTTGTAAATCTTATAAGATTGTCAGAGTGTTTCATACAAAACTTTCTTTTTGCTGGTGAGAGGCCTTGGACGATACAGCATGACTTCTATAAGAAGAGACCTCTGGAGGACACGGGGTGCAATCCTCTGCTCAAAGCAGAGTCATGTAGCTGGTTGCACAGGGCCATGTGCAGCTGGGTTTTAACTGTCTTCAAGCATGAAGATTCCACAACTTTTCGGGACAACCTCTTCAATATTTGGATATTATGGTAAATACATGTTCTTCACATCAAGTTGGACTTTCTTTTTTTCCACAGTGAGTTTGTTGTCTTTTCTTCTATCCTGGTGTGTATCTGAGAAAGGTACTCTCTGTGATCCTTTTCAGTAGCTACAAAAGCAATAAATTCTTGATGTTGAACTAAAATAGTTCTTTCAACTTCTTTGTGTATGTGATATTTTTCAGTCTCTCAGCCACCTTGGACCCCAGATTACCTTGTCCCAATACATTATTGTCTTTTTTGTACTGAGAAACCCAAAGCTTGATAACCATCAATAGTCCATAAGTGCAAATCTCTGGTGCAGAGATAAATAACTATCTGAATTCTAGTAGAAGTTTAAAAAGCTGTTTTATTATGTGATAACAATTATTACATTGTGTTTGATGATGTAAATGTGCCATACATCCCTTTCTGACTAACACATCTCAAGTTCCACAGTGCTGGTCATTTCTGGTCATTGATGTGCTCAGCCAAGTGTAGCTGTTGTCCTTGTGGAGCTCATTTGACTAGATACATCATAAGAGAGGAAGAAAGCTCTGTAGCTCTATTAGATTTGAAGATTAATGTTTATGCTATTGTATTGACACTGACAGAACTATGGCAAAGAAAGAATGTGAAAATCCTCAAAATAGTTGGAAAAGGACCATCTTGAAAAAAGCTCTGTCTAAAAGTGACTAACAGTATATTCATGGATAAAGAGTGCACACAAAATAAATAAGATATGCAGAATATATCCCCCACCAAAACATCTGCCTAATGCGTGCAAAGAGGGAAACACTGCATTAACTTCTCTTAAATCTATTGAAGACACTTCTTTATGAAAAGGTTCTGTGTAATTAGGTAGAATGGAACACATAAGGTGTTTCAGTAGAGTTGACTAGTGATTTATCTTCATAATTATTCATCAGAAAATGGCAGTTTAGAGAAACATACGTTTTTCAATGAGAATTCTTTTTTAAGAGCTCAGGATGGGCTTCTAAAGAAAACTAGAATAAGATACAAACAGTTTCATTTCATACTAAAATTGATATCTAACTTCAGTCAGGTTAATTGGCTTATTTGTCCCCACTTCTAGTCACTACTGCAGTGCATGCAGTGCACTTTTTGTTTTTGTTCACCAAAAAACAAAAAGCCTTTAGGACATCTGTCTAACTAAAGAGAAAATCCTTTGAAAATGGTTTTGTCTAGCACAAAAGAAAGTATGTACATATATATATTTGGATTCTTGGTATGTGCAGGATGAAAAGCCTATTTTTATATTAGCCTGTCACACTATCTTATTTGGCCAAGAAATCCAGCCAAACATCTTCTAAATTTGAGAAATATAGAAGCTCTGAGTTTCAAAGATCATTTGGTTCCTTTTACTAATAATACAGCCTTATGAGAATACTGCTGCTTTCTTCTCATTATCTTGAACTCCCTTACTGTAAGACAGTGGCAGTAAAACAAGATTTTATCACCTAAAATAACTTTTTTATTAAATGAAGAGGATACAGTGCTAGTAAAATGTAATGAAACATTGATGGAAAGGTACACTACTCATTCCTTATGTCAAGACAAAATCTCTGCAATATCTCTTAAAAAATGGAACTCTTAGAAAGTTCACAAGAAGAATATTTCATTATAACTATGGCTATCTGGCCTGCAGAAATAAAGCAAGATCACCAAAGCAAGTTTTCAACACTGGTAGTTGAAGTATCAGTCTGATGGTTTATGGTTTATTTTGTATGCAGCCACCATTATTTGGTAGGAGAATATTAGAAGTAACACTGGGTACAGCAGCTGCTGTTGCTGATGATCAGCAGAGGTATTAATGCCAGATGCCTACTTTCTAGCATATACTTCAGTCAGTTTATTAAAACTATGGTCAACAACTGGTAATTATTAAAACAATAAGCAAATAACATTCAGGCAAAAATAAAATTTTTATTTTGAAAGCTTTTGGGAAAATCTCAAGTTACTGGTACTTTCACTCATATATTTTTAAATCAGCTGCTACAAAGGCAGATTTATCAAAGTTACAGTCCGAGACACCTCTGTCCCACATCAGCCTTAGAAGCCAGTGCTACATGTAAAAAAATATTTTGCACATGTGTACAGTAATTCCCATATAAAAGCCTTAGGTTGTATTTCTATGCTGAAATCTGGACCTGCATAGTCAGGTAGGTTGGTAGTGGTTCTGACTTTACAGACAGTGGAACTTGAGTTCAGAAAGTCCAAATGGCTTTGCAGAAACTCATACAGGAAGTAAAAAGCAAACCAGGAACAAAGTCTTTATTTGCCTGGCACCAGACCCAGGTTTTAAATAGAAAATGTTCCATCTTGCAACAATATCTTCAGTCTGACATTGTCTAAGGAATGGATTGGTGACCTCATAGGACTTCTCCACCACCAGCAGCTGGCCTTTCAGGATTAGTCATGGAAACTTTGTTGACGCTGTGATTAGTGATAGCTGCCTCAGAGTTTTGGGTGTGATTATGTAAATGTCTAAAGCAAAAGTTAGAGGTAGAAAAGCCTTACTAGCTCATCTGAACTATACCCCACCCATACAAGCCTCGCTTACAAGACTGCTTGTTTTTAATGTTTCTGCAATCATCTCCTCCATTTTCTTGGGTGTTTGTCATGGTTTTATCTTGAACAGTGTTCACAGTGTTCATTTCCTTTGACTACAAAGTGTGCAAAGGATTCAGCATTACCACTTAATGCTTCTCCCTCTTAATCAAAGCTTTCTCCAAATGTGTTTTTGTTTCTTTATTCTCAGTTGGGTGGGTTTTTTTGTTTGTTTGTTTGTTTGTTTTTGATGATATTTTGTCTATCAGTGTGTATTTTCTTTCTCTCCTTCTTTCTTGTTCTAAATCCTGACCCCAGCTGAATCAGTTGCTGTTAAAGGATTCTGACTTCCACTCTTCCATTTGAAAATAAACCAGAACACTTCCTTGTGTTGCCTTAATTAATGTTGTGTGAGAGGACTGAGAGAAACAGGTCTGTCTCTGAGATCTCTGTCATGGAACTAGTTGCTGTGTTCTGGTCAGAGATGACAGCAATATGCAATGGTCAGCAGAACCGGTGTTCTCAGATGGAATAGATTGACAGTCACCTTCCTCTTTCTCCCAGTGCTTCCTAGGGTAGTTTTAATGTTCAACCCGAAGGTTTAGATCTGTGCTGGTGGAAATCAGGAGAAATCTGGAGAAGGGCAAGGAGCTGTGGTGAAGTAACCTTCTCCCATAACCTTTGTCATGAGGCAATAACTCTGTATAGCTTATTGGATTACTCCAAAGGAAGAAAAAGCAAAGCAAAACAACTTGCTTGTATTTTTCTTCTGCTTGAGGTACAATGTGGTTATTTTCAGTACATGGCTGTTTCATTAATTGCTCTTGCTATTGTGAATGACATCAATGTAGAAAGAGGAAACTCATTATGCACCTCCATAAAGAGAAAGCAAATAATAGAAATCTTTCTAAGACATGAAAAGTTCTTTCTGAGACTTCTTAGTAAATTCAGGAGTATTATTGTCTTTTGTAAAATGAAGCATTTACACAGGCCAAATGTTTTTTTGAAGAGGATTTTTTCTACACAGCACTCTCATTCAAGCATCTAAGATAGTACTGCTCATGTAGTATTTTCCACTGTAAGCAGGCATGCTTGTTCTACATCCTTGTTGCCATACAGACACTGGCCACAATGGGTATACTGAAGAGTGCTTCTATCTTGTGCAGAAAACAAACTCCTGTACCTGCACAGTTAAAAAAAAAAAAAAAAGAAAAGAAAAAAAAAAGAAAAAAAAAAGATGATTGCACTAAATTCATGATTATTGTGCCCTAAAGCAGGCATGTCCGATCTGCAGTCTGCTAGCTGCACATGACTTGGCATCACTTACAACACCTTATTCACCAAAAACAGAAGAATATCAACATAGTGTTGTGTCTTCAGTGCTGTGATTTCATCCCTTCATTCAACCTTATCTCATTTGGTGAGAAGACAGATTAATTCAGGTGATAGTGACTCTCTTTGGACTGTGAATATATGATTTTGAATTTATTTTAGAACTTTTCTTTGAATATTATATTCTCCAGTTCTTATTTCCTGCTTTCCTTATTGGTACATTTTTAATTATTATTATTATTATTTTTTTCCCAGATCTGTGGAAGATTATTTGAGCCTGTCAAATTTTCTACCATTTATTTTTCTTAACTTCATGTTATCTGGTTACCAATGCCTCTGATACTTCTTTATTAACTTCTTTAATGGCTACGGACTTGAGGTAAATGAAATTTTACCTGGTCACATAGTTAGTTTCATGTGGTTAATAAAACATTTTATAAGCTTCTGGAGACAAATCTAGTGAAAGATATGGAAATCTACAATCTAGGCAATGTAGGATCCAGCTTTTAACCATTTGATTCTCAGACTGGAACTCAAAACTGGAGTTGGACACTTAGGATCATCCAGGAGAAATTCTAATAGTTATATTTACAGACCTGATAAATAAGAGATGCTGACAAAGACATTCCTCCAACCACTCACCACCACAATGGAGCTTTGGTGCTTGCCTTGGAGATCTTCAGTGCATTTGATTTTCTTTTCCGTATAGTGAGAAGATGTAACAGTGGTAGTTTCTTTTTCATATGACAGCTGTTTTCCTGAAGATCCCTGAAGCAAAAACTATGTTTATTGTTACCTACTTCTATTGTCAGGCCTTGGCCTTTTGAAGAAATAAATATAAGGTTCATGGAACCAAGGAAAGAGAGTGAAAGAAAAGGAGCATAGATCAGCACCATCATCTTTGTTGCACCCATTTAATAGTTGGAGTTCTAAATTTTAATCTTGAATTCCCTGTGTCTTGGTACATTTTGTGTTAAAATGAATATTGGAAATTAAATGATACTTTACCCATTTCAGGTCCTCCTTCAACAAATGATGTGATAAATGAGCCTCTCCCCAGCTTCTGTGTGTAGTCTCTGTTGTGAATTTGTCCTTATCTTAATCAGAGGAAGAAATGGATCTGAATTCCCTTGACCCAAGAATGAATGCATTAACTGTTTTCTAAAGCTGTAGATTCTCCTACTTCCCTATAGTGTTCTGGTTTTATAAGAAAGAAGGTAAAGCTGTTGTTTATGAAGTCTGAATGGCTAGTATTCATTTGGTTTTATATAGACTGTAGATATCAAAGTCTGAACTAATTGTGTAAGATCCCTTTGAATTCAGTGGAGAAAATTAGGAATTTACACAGTTTTGTGGACACTATTGCTGACAAGAAGACTCATGAAATACAACATGAAAGTGCTTCACTGGCTGAGGTGAGAAAGCCCTGGAACTAATGGTGAATATTTCAGTCAAATACAAATAAATTGTACAGTTTACATCTTGATAGGATGAATGCCACTAAGAGGATTAAACATGCCTTCTGCATCAAGTTCCTGAAGAAGAAAAGGTATTACCGGTATTTTTGGATTACTGTAGACCAACAGTGAAGTACTTAGGAAGATCTAGGTGGCTGCCAAAGTCAGGAAAACAAATAGTAGTTGAATTTCTTTTTTGGTTGAAACTTAACCAGCTTTTAAGTTAAGTTGTCTAAATCCCATTTTGGATCTAGACAGTAATTAAAACAGCTGTAGCTGAAGTTCAAAAAATGGGTTTGATCCTTTATTTTCTTGTAAAGCATTTTGTTCTGACCCTTATCCTCCTCATTTTTTATTGTTACTAGATAATGCTATAACTGAAATGCTGTCATACATACAACCTGAAGGTTAAAACATTTTTTTCACTTTGTCATGTTGAAATTATTTGGAAAAATAGTAAAGAAATCCATCTGAACAAACAAAAGCAATGCTTTTAGAAATTCAGAGTTATGATCTTCAAATAGGCAAAGAATACTACCAAGGATGTTTCTGTAAGTAATAGGTAATTTTATAAGAATAAATAACTTAATAGAAAAAGGATACATTCAGTAAAAAGTAAATTGTGGAAAAATGTTTTTACACGTATGAATTGAAGTTGATATGAAAGAACAGTACTACTCTAAGGTACTGCTCTTAGATTAATACAATTTATTATGTTTCCAAAGTAAGCATTCTTACCATAAGTGGAAAAAATTTCCTTCTGTTTCCCAGAATTCTAGCAGGTTATATGCAGGACTTTCACGTTTCCCTGTATGCTTTGAAGTACTATTCCAGGGATGGTGATAAAGGAAAAACAGCTATTGTATTCTTGTTTCGGACTAGTAGTTTTTTAACTGGCACTGGTACAGCAAAAGTACAAAATCCTTTGGAGACAATAGGAAATCAAATGTAATACTTCTTTTTCTTCTTTAGTGGATTGATTTGCTTTCCTAAGAGTAGCTTGGAGAGAGAGTCAGTCAAGAGAGTGAAAAAATGACAGTGTTAAAAATGCCAGATTCTCATGAAATTCAATGGATTTTTTGTGTTTTTAAATTTATTATCTGATATCTGGTAATTCATACACATACACAATATTCAATAAAGAATTTTTACTTTAGAAAAGAGATTATTCAAGTTAGATTGCATTTTTTTTATCCAGAAAAGAGGAAGAAATATAATGTGAGCTCAGTAACATCTAATGTAGCCAAGATGTCTCATAAGCACACCTATTTTTAAGGTTTATGTAGCTAATTCCTAAGAATATGAGCAGAATAGAAATCAACAGAAAGCTATTTTGTTTGTCTTTTACATTAATAATGATACTAAGTATGAGGTATCATTTCAACTTATCTTTGCCCCTTTTAATTAAAAGCACCTTGCTATTGAAGATAAGTGACATCTCATAAGAAGGAATTTATGGGTGGAAAAGGAGCGGCTGCTCCTGGAGTCAGAAAAGACGATAGTGATCTCCCATGGCTAACAGATCTATCTTCCTAGATGATTCCCATATACAAGAGATCCATTGTGTAGATAAAGAATTCTGTGTCTCTGAATAAATAGTTGCTATAATTTAGATAAATATTCATTCACTCATAGAATCATAGAATAGCTTAATGGCTTAAGAATTCTATGATTCTATGATTAACTCCTGGACTATTCTTAAACCCTGAAATGGCCTCCACAGAAGAGGTACTACTAGGTATCTTTTCCATAGCCACTGCCACCTAATGTCCTTCTGCAAACGACACATTGCTTACAAGGCTGAATACTGTAGACATTTGCTAACTGCTTTTTATGTGATCTAGTAGATGACAACAAGAGGATCTGATGCTGCACCATTCAGCACTGAATATAAAGACAATGAGACAGGTGATTATATGTTCATTTGCAGTAGTCTTATGTATATAAGGTGTTCACAATATCAAAACTCTTGAGGGAAACAGATGTACCTTAATGCTGATTGGACCCCTCCCAGAGGGAAGTCTGCTGCCTCCCTGGGGACCAGTTCAGGGACTTTACTAGGAAACTCCTTGGTCTGTTACAGCCCTCCAATTATTACCAGCCCTTTGTTGTTTATGCTGGCAGTGAGGAAGTTAAGGGGAGAAGCACAAGTGATATCAAAAGGAACTTTAGGGCACTGGGGTGATAAGTTGAAAGCGTGGGAGCTGTTTTC
Source organism: Chrysolophus pictus (assembly GCA_037305975.1). Lineage (NCBI taxonomy): Eukaryota > Metazoa > Chordata > Aves > Galliformes > Phasianidae > Chrysolophus > Chrysolophus pictus. Next base: position 61,750,769 of record CM074614.1, read on the forward strand.
CCCATTCTCTTCTGTAGTAGGAAAATATACTTAAAGGAACAGGAAAACCCACCTGATCAACAAATGGGTAAGGTCTTGTGCCATCAGTGAAATTTTAGTTTTTTGGATCATGGGATGGTTTATATAGCTGGCAACAGATGAGGTTCACCAGCTGGGGAAAAGGATTCTAGCTGAGGAGCTGGTGGGGCTCTTTGAGAGGGCTTTAAACTAGGTTTGGAGGAGGAGGAGTGAGTGAAACCAGTCTTTTATAGCCAACCAGGCTGAAGAGATAGATGAAAAATTCTACAGGCAGCTGGCAGAAGTAACACAATCACTTGCCCTTGTTCTTGTGGGGTACTTCAACTTTCCAGACATTTGCTGAGAATACAACACAAGCGTATCAGAAAACATATTAGAAATATTTATGTCAATTGAGATAAAATCTGCAAATGTCAATGTAATTATAAATCATAGTTTTATTTAAGTGAGAAAGAACTTTTATATGGGTTTTTTCTCCCTTACTCCTCTTCTTTCACAAAATTACAAGTAACTCTGACCAGCGATAGCTATCTCGTATTCCACAAGAACTGGAGTGCGGCCTGGTATTCTTATGATACAGCAGGGAGTTCGGACTCAAAGCTATGTAAGTCATAAATTTTCAGGCAGTTTCCCATTTTATTACATAGCTAGCATAGTTGGAGAGGCTAATAAGCCAGCAGGATATTAATTTGACTTCATTAAATTACAGGTAAAGTAAAATTTAGTCCGCTGAATTTGCTTATAGTATAAACTCATGCAAAATTGCCTCAATTGTTACCTCTATACTATTAAACTAAATGTAGCGATACCATAGGCCTGACACAGTTGTGTAATCATCCATGCTATGGTCCCTGGTATTATTTTAGTTTGTGTTAGCTAGTATATTTGCAGACAAGGCCTTGTCTGGTGTTCAGGGTGGGCCAGAACCCACCTGACAGAGCTATCATGCAGAGAGTGTATCTGGGGAGCTTAGCTGCTTGAAAGTTGTGTTTTGCTGCTTCATCTGGGACTCAAGAAATAAAAGAGCTTTGGCCTTTTCATTCAGAAGTAAGCAATTTATGTAGGGGCTTTACTCCACAGCAGAAGAGAGAGAAATGTGTGTTCCTCCAGTGTTCTAAATGTCACTGTTTGAGCAGAGAAATCCTCCAGATTTCACCCTGATTCTTTCTCCATAACATTTGAAGCCACGCCTTTCATGGACAAACTGAGGCTTTCCACCTTTCAGTGGTGAATTGTCTATGTTGAGTCATGGTGCGTGTTCTCATGCTCTATGGAAAGAGGGAAAAATACCATATAGGTGTGTATCCAAGACCACACAAGTGTGTGACAAGTCCCAGCTCAGGGGCAAGAAGCTATGTTCAAAACACCACTCCAGTCTGAGAGGTGTAAGAGTTTCAGGTGTCTGTATTTAACCAGAGATCATGCAGTTTCTTCCTCCCTCCTTCACATGGAGCATGTTCTGGGAGTCTTTAGCAATGCTGTGGTGGAATGGGGACCAATTGGCATCAGGCCTGGCACTCTGATATAGGACTACATGGTGCTTTCTTCTTCTCCCCTTTCTCTTTCTCCAGCCTGAGTACATAATGAATACATCTTTTGGAAAATGTAATGATCTCATTGTATTTCAGGCCTTTTGAATTTCCTCTATGTGTTTGTCACAAATGAAATTAACAAATTGGTCCATTCCAAAACTGTAGATGAAAACATACCCACCCAAGATAAATGCCACAGGAACAGCAGCACTGCAATAGTGGGTGCAGCAACAATCCCACTTTTACCAGTCATGCTGTTATGTTCAGAATCTTATCTAGGGTCAGAAATGAAACACACACTGAATATATGCATATATAGTCAAGAATTTATTGTTAGTGTAACTGAAATCTTAAGAGTCTAACCATTAATAGTTCTTGTGTAATTGATATAAAAATAAAGAGCAATAATAAAAATAAAATACTTCTCTATAACAAAGTTTCAATAATTGTAGCAATGTATTTGAAATTATTACATACACATTTACCAGTTTCTGCCTCTTCTGCTGGAGTTGTTCACCCTTCTACTGTTCTTCTGATGATAATGCTGGTAGTTTCATTCTGGTAGTGGTAGTAGTAGGGAAGTTACCATGAGTTATCAAAATCTGGAGTCCTCTGCCAAAATGCCTCTGATGTTCATATTGCTGATTTCTTCTCCTTACCCCACTCGGGGTCATTTTCATGTGCTTGCTAATGTGCTTTTGCACCTTGTCTATTTTGGATTGTTTGCGAGTCCATATTAAATCCAAATATCTAATGTACATTGTGGTTTTTATGTATGTTAGATATTATTTCTTTGTTCTCTTTGTAACTCTTAGTACCAGTTGTGTCCAGCTTCAGGCCTTTGTTTCTTTAGTTTGCCATGGGTAAGCTGTTCACAGCTGCAGGATCTTCAAAGCCAAACCTACACTCATCTTTTAAGATCTCACGCCTGTACTCCTCTGCGCCACATTCAGTGTCTCTGTTTCTCAATGATCATCATAATAGACTTGTATTTCTTTACAGTATGTAATTTTATTAGAACTGTAGACATCTCATTCTCCACAATATACCTGCTTTTTACTGCTAGCTATATAAAACTGTGGTGGTACCACATGAAGATAACAAGAAGAAAACAGATCAACTATAGAAGGACTTGCAGGATGAGCAGAAATACATTTTGCTACCCTGGTGTGGAATGGCATAGGTGATACCAGATTACAAACTACTTGAGAGACAGAGGAAGTGTTGTGTAGTTGTGAGATTTCAGCTAAAACTTTGTTTCTTAATGATTTCTGAAATAATTATTACTACTGATTTTGCAGTCAAATAAATGCTAGGAAAATATAACAAAATAATTCTGTCCAAATATACATACTATATACAATATACACATATCAGCTTTGGAAGTCAAGGCAAAAATGGTATCTGGACAGTGCTTTTTCTTTGTTTTATGTTAATTAACTTCTTATCAACTATGGATATCAACTATAAAAGCTAAGAAAGGGTCTTATACCCACCACTGCAGTTTGCACATGAGAGAGATAGGAGCAGCCAGTATAACTCGCCTCAGAGGATCTGTAACATTTTAAAGAAGGATTATAATAAAATATTATTTTAAAAAAATGGAAGGTTTTCTGACTATTAAGATTAAGAACGGATTTCTGTTCCATATCACTTCATCTTTCCTTCCTGGAGGATATATGGAAGAGAAAAGTTCCTCTATGTGCATCAGACAAAACAAATGTTTTCATCTGAATCAGAATTGACTTTAGTGCAAGGAGAATTCTCAGTGTTTATCAATTTATACTCTGAATATAAAGAACAATCCTTCCTTGTGAGTGTCCCTATCTTACAGGATTTTTCTGCTGATACTATAGTCCAGTTTTGCAGGTCTGGACTGGAAGACTGATCTATTTCTTAAGGTCAAATCTGAAAAATATTGGCATAATCAGAATGAATTTTCAGAACAGAATATACTGAGTTGGAAGGAGTACACTGGGATCATTGAGTTCAACTCCTGACAACAGTGCCCAGATAAGCCAACATTAAAATCTTAATCCAGGAAACAGTGGTTGTGAATTTCATTACACAGCAAATGCATTTATCCTGACAGAAAGGTTTAATAATCCTGAAGAGATTGCGGTCTTTCTTGCTTCATATTCTGACCAGTGAACAGCTAAGAAATGACTGATACATACAGAAGGTGAGGGCATCCCTGGAGATTGAAAGCCAATTAACACCTGGGACAAATGTCCAGAGTCTGATCTCATCTTTGTCTGTTGGGCACACAATCTGATTGCAAAATACAGAGCAATTTGAAGTCTGTTCAAGAGACAATTGGGATTGGAATAACAAAGGTGTGGTAGAATAGGAATTAGCTGCATTGTTTGAGTAATGTTGTGTAACGTGCAGAGTGCCTTCTTAGGCTGTGCCTCACTCAGCCAAGTCCTCGGTTCAGCCCATCTCCCACGATCTGCAGCTTCATTCACTGAAAAAAAAGCAAGGCACATACAGAAGTAAATGTGGCACCTGATTTGTAGCAGTTTGATTGCACTGGAATGACCTCAAAAAAATCAAAGGCTGTTTGGAATGTTTATTAAACTGTTTCTTTTCCCTTTTATTTGTCTCTTTCTTTTTCTCTCTGTCTTCTTTTTCCTTTCCCTTTCCCTTTCCCTTTCCCTTTCCCTTTTCCTTTTGTAAATCTACAAGTTGCTAATTGCAAAAATAGCTCCCTGAGAACAATTAGGCAGAAAATATAAAACATATCTCATGGATGAATTCATTGTTGTATGTGTAAACATCCCTTAGGGTATCACATCCTGGAAAAGCCACTGAGTTTCACTATATATGGAGGTCAGAATTTACTAGTTCCCATGCTCTGTCAGGCCATGATTGCCTCTAGATGTACATTCAAGTAATCCACCTTCTTCTGTATTGAAGTATATAAATATTAAACATGCTGACAGAATTGGGATTTTTTTTTTTCATTTTATTAATTAGAACCATCAACATGAATTTTCTTCAACATAATCTGAAATGAGAAGCATAATAAACAGATGACTGTAAGTTACATTCATGTTACAAACTGCTGAGTTAGTCTTGCTCCACTCACTGTTGTTTTCCTGTAAAATTTTTGTACAAAAACACTTCAAGAGGAGAAGACATTTATTTAAATATTGTAGGTTTGTCCTTTCTTCTCCTTTTATCTTCTCCACTTCTCAGCATCTTTCTTTCTCCAAGAAAACAGCAGAGCAATAAACATCATACATTTAGAAAAATACAGACCCAGAAGTTCCATATTTCCTACTTTTGTCCTATTATTCTAAAGAGGCAGACTCTGACAAGAAGGTAGAAATGTTCCCACCACAGCTGTTGGGGTATTCAGATTCACTGAAAGAAATATTGAGACCTAACACAGTTAAGTGTTATAATTCATCACCTTCAAACAATTTCATAGCTTTGTAATTTCAGACAAGGGAACCATGTTTGGCTGATAAAAAGGGGAAGAAAGAAAAAGATAAGCAACAGTATTATTATATACATGTAGTTGTGCATATATATAATATTTTATTTATATATATACATGCATGCCATGAAAGCCTGCTGTTAGAATAAGAGGGTAATTTTGACATGCGAATGCACAAATTAAGAACTGGAAATTCATTTAAGAGTCATTCCTCGTTTCAGATATAGTCGCAGTGTTTACAGACTGATTCTCAGACTTCTATCTCCGTGGCTTTGTCAGATTTTATAGTGTTGGAAGTTACTTGTTTGTTTACACACCCTCACAAAGAATTATGTGAAATCTATAGTGGGCATACATATCTCAGTTAAACATTTAATACTGTCTTCATGAGTATTTCCTCTTCAAGCAGCATGACTGATGGATGCAGTGTTTTGTTCTCAGCACAGTGCCAAATCTTACCCAGAATATTCCCACATGCACTAAAACATACACTTTCAGTGCTTTAATTAGTACTACTTTTCAGAACAGAATAATTTCAATTCCTTAGATAAAGATCCTGAAAAACAACAGTTTATTTTAACGCATGGTTCAAATTCAGAGAGAATCTGCAAAGAAATGAGATTCAATTGCCTAAAAACTGAGGAATTATCAGGCTGTCAAAAACTCCTCACCTAAGCTTTCATTTGATCCTCAAACAAAATACAGATTACTGTTCTTTACAAAGAGCATGGTTATTTATTGTAAGCTCCAAGGGCTTTTCCAAAAGTAATGCCTCCTATTTTATGATGTTGGCCCATGATGTCAGAGGTGGATGCTGGTGGTATGGTGATAGAAGTTGAACCTTCCTGACAATATTCTGTTACATTTCATTGCCATGTGGCAGATAGCAGCAGAAGGGCAGCCTGACTAGTTGGTATCTGACCATGGAAGTGTGTATGAAACAAAAGTGTGTCATTGAGTTCCTTCATGCAGAAAAAAAATGGCAGTCATTGACATTCATCACACTTGCTGGACACTAATGGGGACCAAGCAGCAGTTGTGAGAACACTGAAGTGGTGGGTGGTGTGTTTGAACAGTGACAACACTGACAGTAGGTCACATCTTCTGATGCAACTTGTTGCTCATTGCTGGTGAAAATTCATAGCTAACAGTGGTGACTATATTGAATTTTTTTTTTTATTTTTTATTTATTTATTTAATTTTTTTTTAGCTGAGAATGTGCTTTATCAAATAGTGTAATTGTGTTTTTTGTATCTTTACAAAAAAATAAACACGTGACTACTTCTGGAGAAACCTATGCAGATGCTAGCTAAAATAAATTATTGTTAAATAGGAAATTCATGGGGAATTCCATGGAAATGAAGCTAACATTTCCATGGATCATCAACAGAGCTGCTATCTTATACTACACTGATGGATATGAAAAAATAGTGGTCATTTTTTATAATCATTATCTTCAGTGCAGTGAGTTTTATATTTACTATTGCGTACATAGAACAAAAAGGTATTGGACGATTGAACGATGGACACCAGAAACCATCACTTGGATTCTGAATTTGCTGCAAACATAAGTCACTCACTGAGTCATGATGTTCAGGCAAGGGAGGTTGTCTTTTGAATCCTATGACCTTACAGCCCCCATTCTCTGCTGGACAACAAGTTTACCTCAATTTACAATTTGCACAGATTTATAGAATTTGTCAGATACTGTCAGAAATCATACTTCTTTAAACATTTGTTGGGATCCAGAATTTTGTTTGTTGCCTCTGTGTGCCTCATTTCTCAGCCATTTATGCTAATATATCAAACGTCAGAAAACTGATTCAAGAGTTTACATTAAAAATATCTGTGCCAGTTTAATCAGTGATTCATAAGGAAGGCCCTCTCCTTCCTTTTAATTGAAAGCTAGGTTGTGTTGGAGCTCTGCTATAGAATCGAGCTGAGAGAGTTACCTAACAAATCACTGCCACAGTACGCGTTTCAGGATTTCAAAAATGGCTTAAGGTTTTGTTCACAGACTGCAGACAGTGCACACATTCATGCAGAAAACAAGTGAGAGCTATCTTACCAAGATGTATCTTAATCTGGTCTCAGACTCCTTTAAAATCATGCACGTCATAATTAAGAAGTAAAAGAAGATTGTGAGGCTTATAATGCAAGTCTTAGTATTGAAAAGCCATTTCTGTATTTTAATTATTATTATTATACAAAAGGATAAGTATTCTGATATTTGATACAGAGGTGTGGCTAAAGAGGTTAGCTGTTTCTCCACAGGTATGGCTAAAGGTAGGGACATCATTAAGATTTTGAAACAGCATCGCCCCACTCCTTAGAAAATACCTTTGGGATTATTTCAGTAGCACCTTGCTGATGTTGCAACAATGAAAATAGTTAGGTCAGAGACATTAACATTCCTTCGGCTACGCTGTTTCTGTTTCATGACTAGGCAACCGAGCCCATTAAACTAATCTGGAGCTGGTTTTTTCTGCAGTTTTGCAGATCATTTGGCTCATCCTTGCAAAACCACACAGCCCTTTTTTCTTTTACTTTTTTTTTTTTTAAATTATTTTTAGCAACAAATTCCTGACTGCGTGTCATATGTAACATAGAAGCCTAGTTCTAAACAGTGATTTAAAATTTCTTGACTTTGAGTGTTTGGGTGGATGCTGGATTCAGCAGGGATTTTTTGTGTGCTTTAGGACTGAACTGAAACATCACTTGGCATTTTTATGTACTGGATTAAAACTCTATATGAATTTGTTTCAGCCAGAGTAGAACCTGGTCTCTAGCAGCAGGTTTATAGAAAAGTGCAATTGAAACTGCTTTTATGAGACCAGTCCTAATCACTGGCATTTTGGAATAGTAATGTCATCTGCAGTCTTGACTACTTCTATTAAATAAAGTGTTACAGGCTGCCAGTAACTGCTTAATACCTGGGACAATAATTATATGCAGCTACGGTTATGCTTTAAATGATTCCATGCTATATTATAGCCTCATACATTTTGAGTTTTCCCTCACAGTAATACAAAATTGTACATGGACATATAAAATCATTGCTACTGCCTGATCTGGATGCACACTGACAGAGACATTACTGATAAGCCATTAATATGTGATGGATATACTGATATCTCCACCACCCTGCTCTTTAATACATTAAGGCAGCAGAACTGGGCATGACACACGGACTCTCTTTCCCTTGATTTAATTTCTCTTGAAACACAGTATATAATTACACCACATCAATATGTTCTGAATCTTCACTGACATAAAAGCAGTTTTGTATTTTGGGTGAATAGTATGCTGTGTGAACGCTATCATTCATGATAATGAGAGGTTGTTGTATTATGTCAGAGTCCTGGTTCATCAGAAGCCTTCTGACCTGTTTTGATCACAGGTAAAAACAATGAGGTATGTTTGAATGAAAGTTTAACGCCACGGTAAGTATCAGTTGGCATGCTTTTTCCTTTGTTACCCTTTCGCCAGCATCTCTGCTGCTTCTCTTCCATCACTCACCACGCAGAGAGCTTCCTCCTGCCTTTCACAACTTTGTTTGCCACACCAGAAGTTCAACTGTTTTTCTTCCACCCCAGTGTATCTGAAATCTGTCTGAGAATGAATACAGCATTAAGAACCATCCTTCTTGGCACAATAATCTGTTTTCGTAACATATTTTTAGGCCCAGACTCAGAAGACCTCACCCTGGTGCCTCTCTGGAGTTGTCTGTATTCCTTTTCCACCTCCTCTGTCTTCTCAACTGCTTTCACACAATACAGGGATAGCATAGCAGCAGTACCATCCTCTAGCAAGGCATCACATTCCCAGCAAGCTGCTTGTCCTGGCTGGTGAAAAATTACTAGACTTTAAAACTGGAATATTTTACTTAATAACTTCTTGTACGTTTTTCTATATTTCAGTTGAGGCCTTACGAAGCTGACGTCTTCCAGCTGCTAGAGCCAGAGGTTAACATGCTATATGTAGCTCTGGAAGTGTGGATTTAAGTTATTTTCAGACACGACAACACTAGTTTCTAATTCAGGCTTTTCTGGAGAATGTGACCACAAGACTAGCTAAAACACAGAGAAACGTGCTAAGTGGGAAATCAATAGAGTGAGTGCGTAAACCTGAGATACAGCATGCAATTAAACTATATTTTTCTGTGTGGCTGCTAGGCAATAGCTTTCTAAAGTGTTATCCAACTGACACTATACTTCCATATCCATTTTTTTGCATCAGTGGAAAGAATCTTAGTTAAACATAGTAAAACTTGGCAAAAATAATAAGTGGAAAATAGGTGCAGATATCCAGCAACTCACAGAGATATTCACTTCTTTTTTTTCTAGAAATCAAAGAATATATTAACAGTCTTTAACAGAAAAACATAGGAGTTGGAATAACAAAACTATCATAGCTAGAAAAATTACTTATTTCTCTTTTTTGGTTGCATTACTCTAAAGGGAACTTTCAACTTCTCTGTGCTGCATGTAAGCGATGGGGTGCTATGTCAGGTACACCCATGATCCATCATGGTGATTCCTGGGTTTTATATCACATTCCAATCTTAGATCTGTATTTAATCTGTAGGACTATGGAAACTTGGGAGAAAATCCTTGCTGAAGAGTAGGCAGAGGCCTCATATGTGTACAGAAGAAGCAAGACATCAGTATGCGTGGTGCATATAAATTTTGTGTGCTTATTCATACTCTGACTCATACCTCTGTCAAGATGTGCCCTTCATGTCCAGCTGCAGAGCACATTGGGTTGGGTATGAGAGAAGAAACATGACCCAAAAAGTATTTGGAAGGTATCCTACTAAGAGAGAGAAATTAGTAGTCATGTAACTGCGAGCACAGAATTCAAAGAAGAAGTCCATCTCCTGGCCGCCCTTGCCCCCATTCCTCCAAGAAAGGAGTACTTTCTTTCCAACATTTCAGAGAAAAAGGCAGGATCTTGAAGTTATTTAACTCCTACTTAGCAAGTATGAATAGCATATGTCTTCTGTGGCCTAGCACCTTGGTGGATTCGGATTATTTATAATCCCAGCTCAGTTTTGTATTTGTCTCTTTCCTTGGCAAGGTCATTTTTGCATGGCTATGCTAGGCTGAGAGTGGCTGACCTTAATAGACTCACAAACTGACAGGCTGCTCATAGTTCTTGTCCTGGGAATTAAGGGACTGAAAATAACAAAACACATTTTAAAAATATAGCAGTTACTCTAAAGCTTTACTGGATGTTATGTGACTAAATCATTATCAGAGTAATTGAGAACTGAGGACATGGCCTTCTCTTGTGCCCTTGAAATTCTCTCCCCACTTGCATTAAATTATGGTAAAAAATTTTCCCCAAGACATTCTGCCATAACCAGTCATAGAAAAACATGAGAGTAATATACATATCATTCAATAAAACTGAATTATGGAAATAACAGAGTTTCAGTCCTGGAAGAGCAGTACTATCATTCATTTACTTAGAAGGTCTTTCAAAATGTTTTTAAATGTTTTCACAAGGCTTTTCCTTTCCTTTTTTATCAACCAAAAATTCATTATTTTCTTTAATAAAGCCTTATAAGAAATCCTTTTGCTTTCTAGACTAATTTTATCTCTCCTATGGCACCATCACGTCAAAGATGTTATGTAGAAATACTACGTTTGGCCCAAAATATTTTGGTACTCAAAGTAGTAAACTCCAATGTTTGTGTCATCTCATTGTTTCTGATAACTCACTCATAGGCATAACACCCTCACATTTTTTTAATGTTAAGGGTAGATTATAGGTGAATTAGGGAACAACTATCTTTTTTCTTGAGCCAGTTTTTACAGAATATAGAGCAATATGACTCTTGGAAGTACAATGACTTTAGAAAAATGCAATTTCTTTTAAACTGCTTAATTTTAATTCAGCTCTCAGATTCAAAAGTCAAGGGAGAAGACTGATAGACTGTGCCTAAAATATTAATGCAGATACTTGGAGTATGACTGTAATACGGCCCTTGAACACATGTCATGACGTAAGCGTCTAATCAGCCAGTGTGCTGATATCCAATTTTGCATAGCTGGCTGGGAAGATGTGGGAGTGTAGTTTTTGTGGGACTCAAATCTAAAGTTTCAGGTTACACTCTTTATATCGGTAGGTGTCTGCCAGTACAGAATTGCCCTACTCCATTTTGTTTTATTACCATAATTGCAAACCAGTTATTAAAAGTTTAACCTCCACAACACTTTGTTGAAGTACCATAGTTGTATTGTTTGTTGTTTGGGTTTTTTGGTTTTTTCTTCTGCTTTTTGTGCTTTTTGAGAAGAGAAGTGGTACTATGAGCAAACCAAGGAGTAGCACAGAGAATTATTCTGGAAGATTAACACTCTGTCCCTCTAGAAAGTGAAGCCTATATTTACTAAAGTTATGTGGCAATTATCAAAATTGTATAGATACAGATGTAATATTGTAGATAGGAGTAACCAATAGCCTGTGATTCACTAGCCTGTGCAACAGGCTTACTTCACACTGATGAAACACCCTGTGTGAAACTTCATTTTCAGAGCTCCATGTCACGAGCCTCAGATACTGGGTTTTACTTCCAAGTTGTGCTGCATGTCTCCCTAGGTCTGGGGCAATTAGGCCTGTCAATGAAGAGAGGCAACTGCGGCAGACCATCAGTCTTCCCCCAGCCAACACGACAGCTGGAGTAAAGCTGCTCCGTGGTCCAAGGTGTTTGCAGCCTTATGCATCTATATGCCCCTTACCAATCAGATTAAAAAAAAAAAAAAAAAAAAAAAAAAAAAAAAAAAGTGCCATTAAATGTCACAGAATGTCAGCTATTCTTTATTATAAAATAGAAAACCAAGGTCTGGGATTCAGACTCCCCCAAGAGTTGAAAAATTGTTTTCATTAGACAGCTCATACATACTATGGAAGACTCCTCTGTTTTCTATCCTCTTTTATCCTTGGGGGAAAAGAGAGAGAAGACATTTTGTCACAGAAAGTCACAGATTTATAGCCTTGAAGTAGTTGAAGAACCAAGTGATATGGTCAGCACACAAAGTAATTGGGTTTGAGGAGTACCTTATAAAGTGAGAATTGCAAGCAGGACTGTACTAGTGATGCTGCTTCAGCAGAGATGTATAGTATGCATGACTAGTAAAACTACATAGGAAGAGTGAATTGTGATTTCTGAAATAAAGAGCAGAGATCTGGTTAGTAAAATTCACTGAACTTCTAATTCCATTCTTTCGACATTCTAAATCTTTTGTAGTGGATATCAGAGGAGCTGTTACTACAATACAAAAAACTGGTTGTATTCACTTGGTACTCTTTATTTAAGGATATCAAAGTACTTTTTAAATTGAACAAAGCCTCCACAATAAATATACCATGTCAAGATCATTATTCAAGTATTGTATGTGGAAAGGGAAACATGGTATTGGATATCTTGTCTAAGGTGAGAAAAGAGGCTTTCAGTAAAACAAAATAGGAAGTAATACTTTCTGACTTACCAACATAATTATTACGCTCAGTAACTCATCTCTCACTGTAGCTGAGTGTTGAATATTCCTGAATATTAAATATTGTGCTTTTAAATGTCCATTTAACATCAGGTTTATATAAGTGGTGAATAATAGCAATGATGCCTTATGCAAAAACCGTATTCAGATATTTAGATAAAATTAATTTCAATAAGCAGAACTGTCTTAAAATACATAAATGTTTCATATAATTTCCTTTTACTGTGGGACAATGAGCTGTTCAGTAGCAGCCAAGCCTGTAACGTAATTCTGTTATATCAAACAGACCAAAAGAGGAGCAGAGTATATCCTTCTTTTAGACACTGAAAAAGGATGATTCTCTTTCAGTCCAACTATGATAAAATGACTCTTTGGTAAAGACTTCATAAACCATCTCTAATAGTTAAAGCCATGAATGTGTGCTTGTTGCTGTTTCAGACAAAAAGGTAGTTATGATTTTCAAAGATAGCAAGTGATATTTACACATTTGAATAATAGCAAAGGAGGCACAGCAGCTGAAATTTTTTAAACATTAATGGATTTTTGCTTCAGAAGGTAACAATGAAAACAGGTTTTCTTAAAATACAAGCCTGAGTTTTTTTCATTTATGTTTAAAGATGTTGATCAGAACAAATCAGGTGCTTAACTGAAACCACAACACTATCTATGAATTCATAGAATTACAGAATCATAAAATGGCCTGGGTTGAAAAGGACCACGATGATCATCTAGTTTCAACCCCCTGCTATGTTCAGAGTCACCAACAACCAAACTAGGCTGCCCAGAGCCATATCCAGGGATGATATAACCTCCTTGGCAACCTGTTCCAGTGCGTCACCACCCTCTGTGTGAAAAACTTCATCCTAATAGCTAATCTAAACCTCCTCTGTCTTAGTTTAAAACCATTCCCCCTCCCCCTGTCCTATCACTATCCACCTTCATAAACTGTTTTTCTCACCCCTGTTGTGGAAGGCCACAACGAGGTTTCCCTGCAGCCTTCTCTTCTCCAAGCTAAACAAGCCCAGTTTCCTTAACCTTTCCTCATAGGAGAGGTGCTCCAGCCCTCCAATCATCTTAGTCACCCTCCTCTGAAGCCGTTCCAAGACCTCTGGGGCCTCACAAGAGCCGAGTAGAGGGGGACAATCACCTCCCTCTCCCTTCTGGTCATTCCTCTTTTAATGCAGTCCAGAACACAGTTGGCCTTCCAGGCTGCAAGAGCACACTCTTGGATCATGTCCAGCTTCTTGTCCTCCAGGACCCCCAAGTCCTTCTCCATAGGACTACTCTCAAGGAGTTCTCCCAGTTTGTAAAAATACCTGGGAGTGCCCCGGACCAAGTGCAGCACCTTGCACTTGGCCTTGTTGAACCTCAATAGGTTTTCATGGGCCCACTTCTCCAGCCTGTCCAGGTCCCTCTGGATGGCTTCCCTTCCCTCCAGCGTATCAGCTGAACCGCTCAGCTTGGTGTCATCCACGAACTTGCTGAGGGTGCACTCAATGGCATTGTCTGTGTCGTCAATGAAGATATGGAAGAACACTGGTCCCAAGACCAAATCCTGAGTTCATTCCTCAAATCCACGCCTCTCCAATTTAGAGAAAAGGATGTGGTGAGGGACCATGTCGAGGCTTTGCAGAAGTCCAGGAAGATGACATCCATTGCCCTTCCCTCATCCACCAATGCGGTCACTCCATCATGTAAGGCCACCAGATGAAAAACAGCATTACCTCAAAATGGCCATGAGAAGGTAAAATTCATAGTGTCCCTGGAAAAGAGATTCAGCTCACAGAATGTGGTCTCAGAACACTGGACTGTGAGACTGTTGACATTGGTCAACTGCCAGATGCTAACCCATCTGATCTCTCACTCCTCCTCTTTAACAGGGTAGAGAAAGAAAATAAGCTCGTGGGTTGATACAAACAAGGAGATCATAATACCAATAACCATGAGCAGAACAGACTTAGGGCAAAAAGTCAATTTTTTGTTTCTTTCAGGCTGCACAGACGCTACAGACAGCATAGATTTCCTGGAACAGAAATCAACCTTTTCACTGAAAGCTTTCTTATTATCCCAGCTCTCCTCAGATATGCCAAAATTGGACAAAAGCTTGATTGTAGCCAGAAACAACAGCAGAGAATAAGCCTGAGATGTCTGATATGTTGCCAGCCAGTGCCAGCCTGGCATCTTCCTGGCATACAAGATCACCAGTTAGCTTGACTTTGGTCCAAGCCTGGTTTGTCAGTGCTTCTCAGTGCTGTTCACGGTTCTAAACTGCTCTGGATGCTCAAGTGCAAGCACACACCACTTTTATGCAGTGTCAGTGAACAAGAGCCTCTAAAGGATTTTCCTAAACCTCTCTGAGAAGGGTTTTTGCTGCTCTTGCAACTTCTCCAAGGCCTATTCTGAATGTGAGGTACAGAAATTAATCTGAGACCAAAGGCTGGAACCCAGAGTCCTCCTGCAGCCAGATATCCTAATCATGCGTTTTCTCTCATTTTATAATCTATTGATATATTTGAACCATGAATATAAATTCAACAAAATGACTGCTGGGAAAAGGACAAAGGGATTGTTCCCTTTCAATATTTTGATGGAAAAATAGAAGAGATAGTCAAGATCAGAACCCACAGTACTGTATTTTATGAGTGTGACTCCTTCCTGTCCATGAATTTGTCAAATAGTATCTATTGGATGTAGCAACTACAATCTCTCTTTAGCAGGCAAACCATGACTGCATAGCAGTGAGGGAGATTTAGATTTATGGAGACATGTTTTCAGTTTCTTTTATACCATCCAGCCATTTATTTCCACATGATTTTCCTGTTTACTCCCAAATGTTCTTTTTTCACATCTGCATTCTACAGTCTGGTTTCACTACACGAAGATTCTCATTCATTACGTCAAACTAAAAATTGTTCTATTTCCTGGCTAAGTCTGTGTTGAAATGGAAGACTCTAAACTTGGCCTAGCAAATTAAAATATATTTTCTAAGCAATTTACAATTTTTTTTTTCTTTTAGTTTGTTACTGAGATATCCTTCTTCTTCCCTAACGCTGAAACTGTACCTTTCACTAAAGATGACCACTTGAAGAGTCTTTTTGTTTTCCTATTCTTACTTTGTATCATTAACCTATCAAATGTAAGTTGTTCTACATGTATATCAAAAAGCATGTAAATACTGAGAATACAAAAGCACTTCTGAAAAAAGTCCTTCTTCTGTAAGATTTATTTAAAACATTTGACAATCCTATAAAGTAATATATTCCATGTGAAGGGTGGCTATTTGCTGTTACAGAGCTCAGCATACTGCTCCCTAAATGTTTTATCCCCTGCTGCAGGATAATTTGAACCCAAGCATTTTCCCATTTATTTCTCATGCAGTAGCTTTTCCTGGGGGCATGTGACCTTGATGTGTTGCTAACGCCCTGGGATTTATTTGGCAGCTTCCTTTGATGCAGTAGACTAACTACTTCATTGAGTCAATCCCCATGCAATTGCATGAAGCCATGGCTATGAGATATGTTTTAAGTTAAGTTAACAGTTTATCTCCTAGAATGAGAGTAATTTGTGTTATGTGTCATGTTATACACTCTTGGTCTTTACATACATCATATTTCTTCAGTATTTTATCCAGATAGTGCTCCCATGATTGTCTGTTTTAGAATACAGTTACTTGGTCATGCAAGCATCTCAGACACTTGGAGTAGTTCTGAACTAAAGGGAAAGAAAGACCACAACTTGAGCTTCAGAAAAGGAATATACACTATTATACATGTGTGTATGTATGAGAGAACCAAGGGTGAAGTTGGGGACAGAATTTTCTTCTCTCCAGCTGTTGTTTTTCTGATAAACTAATGCATTTTTAAGTGAGCATGAGCTTCCTTTAAGGTAGAACTTAGGTGCTAGCCAGTCTTATCCTTGTCTGAGTAGTTAAGACTACAAAGCTGAGTAGTTAAGAAAAAGGAATAATGAATCAAGGCATTCTGCAATTCCAAAATTGAACCTGAGGGCCACTGCAAGGAGTATTACAAGGAGTATTGCAAAATATTTGCAGAGGATCCTTCCAGCAACTGTAAGTATTAATGTGCATACAATGCCATTCAATTTATCTTTTTTTAAGGCCCTGCTTGTGTTCTCTTGATGTTCAAAGTGGCAGGCAAATATGAAAGAACACATAACCTTTGGTAGCACCCAGCATCCAGCAGCAGAAATTCGAAAAACCTTTCAGGGATTAATTTCTTTTTGCTGCCTCAGTAGCAGGCAATACAGTCCGGCTGATAAATGACACAGTGCCATGATACCAAGACAGGGTCTGTCTGCCACTGCTTGGAGCCAATGATCTTAGTTCTTGCTTTGGAATGTGCAGAAATGCTATGTCATTTAAAACTGCAACAGTCTGACACATTACATTTTTGCCCTGGAAATAAATATCTAATCTCCTGTTCGTCCTGCTTTTATAAAATATTCTTACATATTTCACAGAACATTATTTCTTAAAGTAATTCTGCAGGAAAAAATTTGTAAGCAGGTGGAAGTTTTATTGTCAGAGTGAAAATCCAAAGGAGATGATGTTCATTAAGATAATCTATCTGCTCATATAACTGCATTAATCATAAAGAAATTGTATCAAAACAAAGACATCAGTTTATTCTACCTCAATCCTATCTGTAGGTTCATTAGCACCTAGACTGAGGAGCAGTTGATGAGGACACAGAAATACAAAGAAGTCCATCTGAGAGTTAAGTTACAGTCTTCTTGCACTGGAAGATAGAGTCCCATGGAATGACTCCCATATTTTCATATAAGTGAGATATGATGAAAAGTAAGAGATACAGGGACTGGTGTAAGCTAATTCTTAGAAAAAGAACACTTACACTATGGATAGTTATAATTGCTAAGATTGGTTAAAAAAAATCTCTAATCTTTAAGCTTTTCTCTTTAGCTCATTAGCTAACTCCTTTTCTAACATTAACATTTTTTTAACAAAGTCAAGGGGAAAACAATATTAGATGTATGCACAAATATTATATATAAATATAAGCAACTGTCTTTGTGTTCCAGGAGTTGTGTTTTTATTAACTTTGTTTCTGCTGGCCAAACATCCAAACCCATACAATATTCTTTACAGCTCTGTGACAATAATAGAGAGCAATTAAGGGTGCTTAGGTTGTTTGTGCAAAAGTACCTTTCTCTCTCATTCAATATCCTAGTGCGTAACAGTATATTGATTTCTCACCTCATGTACAGATGAAGCTTTGTTGTGACTTATTTAAGACAATGTAAGCCCAGTGCACTGTAACCTACACCACTATTAAATTATTAAGCTGCTTCTGGCTCTTCTGTTGCCTATGAGGATAAAGAAAATACAACAGATTGTTAAGTAGAATTTGGAACTGGCACCCCAGTAGTGACTAAATTGGTTATCAATGTACAACACAATGTCTGTGTTTGGCAAAGGCTCACTTCCAGAATTCTGTATGCAAATTTCCAGAATGAATTATGCCAGTGTCTTGAATTAGTCCATGAATTTTTCAAAAAAAGTGCATGAATTCTTCAAAGCAATCCAAAAGCCTTGTATATTGGTTTTAGATGAAAGAGCTGAATGGGAATTACACATGGCTGAAGGATAATTCACCTTATTCATTACACTTGCCACCTTCAAAAGCTGTCCTATGTAAATCTTTTCTTTTTGCTCTTTTTCCAAAGAAGATGGAACTGTATTCATAGCTATGATCCCCACAACATGAGGCTAGCCGATCCCAAGTTAACTGTCACGGTCTGTGGGGTTGCCTACCTCCGAGTATAAACTCTTTGTTATATCCATGTACTCACATCTGCTCTGCTATTAAGACAATAAGGTAAGATCATGTAGTGCCATCAATATTTCATAAACATGGAATAGAAAAATATTCACGATGTCATAGCAATATTTCATGTTGACACTTTAGTATCTTTCTCACATTATTACATTAGGCCTGTAGGTTCTCCTTGTGGTTCAGTACAGTGTGTGCAGGTGTGTCTCAGCTGACAATGGTAGCCCATGAAAAGCTTCTTTCACTCCATCCATTCATTGCTCTTGATGCAGAAAGTTTCCGTCAATTTTTCCTGGTCTCAAAGCACCACTTAAAGTAAATGTCTACCTACTTCTTCAGGAAGCAGTTTGTACAGAATCACGAAAAAGAAATTCTTCACAAAAAGCAGTAGTTCTTGTACAGTCGGGACAGGTAAACGCCCATGAGCAGACCTACCTCCAGGAAATTAGTTTTGCAAGACCAATAATCTGCAACAGACATCTTCCTCTGCAAGTCTAGCAGAAGAAATCTGGAGTTACATGAGTTGTGGCACTGTGGAGGCAGATAATAAGCAAGCAACACTGTAGTAGAAAGAATCCAGTGTGTGGCAGCTGGGGAGAGAGGCAGAGTATAGTACCACACAACTTCGCCAATGGTTAATACTGCCTCTATGTGAAATCCAAGACTACAGAATAAAACAACATATCTAGAAGGATCTTGGCTTGTATATTTGGCTTGGAGGCTAATCCTAAAGGCACTATGTCTGTAAAAGGATTTTTGGTAAAGCTCATCTTTTATATGTTTCTGTATTGCACCATAAAAGCTCCTGACTCTTCCAGTGGGGTAGTCCCTGTGGGTAATGCTCTTACATTCATACACACACAACCCTGGCCAATGTGGGATGCTGCTATGAGAGGAAACCCATCTGGAAAAAAAAAAAAAATTAATTCTCCTGAAAGGTACTGGCAAGTATCAGTGATTTTGATGCACTGACCATGTAGTCTAATCTGCTAAGGAAACTGTTCATTGTGTGAACTATCATAACACTATTAAAACCTGGCCAAAGCTGGTAAATTCTGCTCTGTTGGATTGATACTAATTTTATAGTTTGTCTTAAGTTAAAATAAAAAAGTCTGTTTGCTGTGTACATAACTTTTAAAACCAGACTTTAGCAGGGAATAAATAAGAAAAAATACATTCTGCCCTGGTTTTTTGTTTTACTTGTTTTACTTTCATACAGGAAAACAATGTAATTACTTGGTCAATAACATGCAGAAGGTTTGGTGACTTTTAAAACAGCTAATCTGAGGATAAGGCCTCAGTTCAAGCAAGCCTCACAGTTTAAGCAAGCCTCACGTTGTGGAAAACAAGGAACAGTGATAAAAAATGATGTTTCATTCATTAGTACAGTGGGATCTGGGACCATAGATAACATCTTGATCAGTTGTTTTGCTCAAAGTTTGCACTGTGTTTATTCAGCAAAACACTGTAGACCTAACTTCTCTTAAGATATGTGAAAAATATCAACAGAGACATATTGACCTTAACTTTGTTATATTATTTTTTTAAAAAAGGAGAGAGATCTAGATTTATGTTCTTTAGGAAGAAGTTATTTTGCTTTGCTCTAGTGATTCTGGTCACTGATAATATTAAGCTGAGCTTTTACTTACAACTATTTGTTGTAAAGATAACACCAAGATTTTTTTAATCTGAATGTTAAAGGAAGTTATGAAAAAGGGCCCTGTTTCAATTTTTGAGCACTTTTATTGTCGCTGGAAATATACTCCTTTTTCTTTATTAAAGTCTAAAAATCAAGGGGTTTAAAATGGCTTCAAAACCTATGTGTGCTGAAGAAAATAAATGCTGTGACTGTGAACAACTCCTTCACTTGACAAGAATATAAACAACTGAAGAAATGGCTAGAAATCAGTCAGATCTCAGATCAGATTTATGAGCTTAGGCCATTTTTCTAGTCCAGAACTTGTGCTAGTTTCCTTAAGGAAATATCTACTGTAGTCCTAAGATATGCTGGTATAATTGAGCTGTGAATTATTAAGTAGTGAAATGACAGAAGTGCAGGAAACACACTGCATGAGAAGATAAGATTTCACAGCACAGAGCCCATGAATTTGCATGGCTACCATGCATTTGATGCAGCTACAGAAACCCTTCAGTGACTCAGTTCCTACATGATGCTGCCCAATAACCAGATCCATTTTCTTAGGTACTTACACTGAGGAAAGATTGGTATATCAAAGGTGGGATATAGGCAGTATGAAGTATTCAAGACATTCATTCAAAAATCTGTTCTCCAATTACAGGATAACCTGGAGGCATCTATGCTTCATAATATCTTCAGCTCTCATTTTTAAACTTTCCTAGATACCTGAAGTTCTTCTTTTGTTTTCATGTGTGAAAACATCTCATTTCTGGTAGCTCTCAGCTGCTCTGTTTGTCTTAGCCCCTGTGCTTAGAAACTCCTTAAATATTTTGTCCCATTGCCTTTCATAACGATCTAAAAAGAGTTGGCAAGTCAAGCACATCCCTAGACCTGGATTAAGACCACTAAAAATATGATAATTACAACTTATTTACTTAATACTATGATTGCAAAATGATCCAATAGACCTGCAATTACTAATCTTGTCCAGAATGTAAAGTTCTATTTCCAGTTGTGGTGGAAGAGACCCTCAGAAGATCTGTTCACAGGACTTCACATATTACAAACTCACCTATTTTTTTTAGTTTCTCTTCTTATCATCTGGGTTTTCTGAGAGGTGAGGATATTGCAGGTTTCTTATTAAGCAAACAGCTGAAAAACTGGGAGGAGAGACAAAGTTTCTGCATATAAAATGGACAGTGATAATAATAAACTTCTATAATGAACAAGACTAAGAAATAAAACCTCTTTTCTGAAAAGAATGGAGGAATGGTCAAAAATATTATCTTAAAAGAAACAATTTTAAATAGAAAAACTTTTAGAGACAAAAAGTTTGATCTGTGAAGTCCTTGCAGTTTAAATAAATATTTCCAAAACTATTTACTGGAATCTTCACCAAAATAAAAATTAAAATCAGTGCCCAGATTAATACAAGCTTAATGTCCTTGTTAAAGATGGAGTTCATAAGTGTTTGCAGATGGAATGATGCTGCAAATGATACTTTAAAAAAGTATCTATGTTCACCTTATCAAAACGAAGGCAAAAAGGCAACTGAGCTTTTGTGTCTGGATGGGTACTTTTATATAGAAGAGGTTTTTCAGTTGGGGCATTTTCAATTTTGACTTTACCAAAATTTTGTGTCAAAAAAAAAAAATCTGTGTGGACAAATTCATCTTTGGAATAAAAGGAAAATTCCTGGCAGGTCTCTGAGGGGGGAATTAGGCATATAGAACAGTTTACAGCAGCAGATAATGAATTTGTTGTGAGTTGAAGTTTTTAAAAAGAAAAAAATACCAACTGCTTTTTCTGGAAATATATATATATATACTGATTTTTTGCAGCTTCTGAAAGATATTATTTGTCTTGTATCTTTTGCAGGGAATCTAAAGGAAGAAAGCATGGTGAGGAAGAATCAAGTCACGATGCTGTCTTCTGGCAAGGAGTCTGTGAGATGCTGAATGGCAGAGATCCCCCTGCAAGAGCTTTGGGGAACAGAGCTGCCTACATGGTCCTCAGTGTACTCACAGTACTTGCAGCAGGATGGGAAAACAATGTCTTTAATCCAGTCCAAGCACCAACCCTGTCCATGTTCTTAAGTCATGCTGTTTTCTCATTGTCTTGCTGTTCCCTTGAATTTTGTATTCCTTGCTGCACAACAGCTCAATTTCAATAGGGAAAATAAAAATAAAATAATAATAATAAAAAGAAAGTGTGCCAATGTCCGCAAACAAACAGAGTAGGAAAAATAAGATTTTGATTTCAGTTCCACATGTTTACATCTGGCATAACTTTACTGATTGCTATGTCCAAACTAAAGTCATGTAGTTCTGAATTCTACAAGGAACAGGATAGTCGGATATAACAAACTTAGTGAGTACATGAATAGATTAGCCATTGTCAGCAAGACAAATTGTTAACCTAATTACAAGTTCATGTGCTTTAGTTATCTGACACAGTACTTAGCACGAAGTAATGAAGAAATGAATACTTACATATTTTTCTGTCATTACTGGAAGTTTATCAATTAGCAGAAATATATTTTGGGGGTAATCCAAATTTTAATAAATAAAGAGCTTAAAGTTCCTTAACACATTTGTAAAATCTTTTTTCTTCAAAGACTGATGGCAGACATGAGAGTTTGCAGTAAGAGAACCTATCACAAGTTGGTGATAGGTTCTCTTACTTCCTAAACAGAAGAAAATATTTTTTTTACTTTACTTTACTAATTTGCTCAGTCCAATAATGAACAACATTACTAGTGCCTCTGGGGATGCCCACACATTTATTTTCCAATTCAGAAACCTATTATCCCTGTTTTCCTATTTTCCTATTTTCATTAGGGGAACCTTGTTTTCTGGAGAGAATGAGAACTATACCACACAACACTGGCTAATGTTTGCTCCCATATGTCTCTGAATTGACATAAAATCTTGTTTCTGTACTGTTCATATTGGAAAAAGAAGATACACCTTGGAGATAAGCAAATTTAAAGGAAAGGTTGTGTGCTGGCTAAAGCCAGGAAACTGAAGATTAATACTTGATGGATTTCTTGTTACCTGAAATAAACTCACTATGTGGAGCTCCTACCCCCACAGTCAATCTGCAAATTAATTTACATGTGCTTAATTTGTAGTAATATTAATGGCAAAATTAAAGAGACACTGAATGATGATTCAGCATTGTTTTGTCTATTTGGACCCAATGTAAATTCCCCCCAAAATCAGAATAATGCCTTTTCTGAAAGCTCAAAAATATGGTTTCAAAAACTGTTTTCTAGGGAAAATGCAACATTTCATACCTTAAATATACCACCACCAACATCAAGTGCTAATATTTCCCAAAGGGAAAAGTTCTCTTCCATATTTGTCTGTGAGGAAGGCTGTATCAACTATCACAGCAAGCTTTATGGAAGTTGAAGTAAGCACTCGGTGACGTTTTCCAATATTTCATGCCCAGCCTCCCACCTATTCACTTCAGCAAGGCTGGGTGGATCAAGGAGAAATATTTAAAGGCTGCTACAATGTTTACTTCCTGCAGAGAAGAGCAGAGCACTCTTGACGTCCATTTATTGAAGAAAAGCTCTGCAAACTGTGTGTTCTAAAAATCATCCGGGTTAATGATTACCATATTTTGACTGCTCTGTTCTAACAACAAATGTCTACGATTAAGTTATGAGTTTGGCTCTGGCTGCCTCTTGTTCTACAGAACCAAAGGGAGTGTTTGGCTGTAAACCAATGTCTGTTTTTAAATTACTCAGAAAGGAAGCCTTTTGTTTCATTTTGTTTTTGCACAGCCAATGCTCTGTCCAGGAGGTTCTAAGTCACACATTTTTCTTGACAAGTGAAGCACTGTTGTTTTTCTCACTGTTGAAACAGAACATGACAAATGCTTGTAAAAGATTTCAAGAAAAAGGCCTGAAACAGGTAGGAGAAAAACAGATAGTAAAAATATGTTTTTAATTATCTTTGCAAACATTACAATAGCATGTTTCTTGTAATAAGACTGCATTTGGCTTTGCAAAAGCTGTCATTCCAGCCCTCTGGAAAGGCACCCATAAGAATCCCTTGTCATCCTTTCAATTCATGTTATCTGAGGAGGGCAGGAAGGCAGCTAGAAGCCACATGAAGTGCTGGGCACCAGCCTTCTGCAGGTCATCCCATGCTCAGAGGTGGCTTATAATGGGTCACACTAAAATTTTGCAGGAAAATCCAAGCAGGGACCTTAGGGATGTATGTCCCACAAGTGCAGTAATAGCTAAGTCATGTTCATGAGTGGATCTTTCTACCTTTTTGATACCTGTTGCAATGCTATTTTAACCAGAAAGGTGTGCAACTTCCTCATGTGTTTTTAGAGTAACAGAGAAGCCACATTTTGCACGCACACCTTTTTCCTCTATAATTGCAGCTAATGTTCTGAGATTTTTGCAGCTGTTACCATCACGCATCTGCAAGACAGTACCTGGTCTAAAAAATAAAAAATATTCTGCCTCTTCTTTAATAAGTTCAGTTCAGAAGACAAATGTTATTAAAAATAAAGTTTCATTTTTTTTCCTTTGGGACAATTCTGTTGTGATAGGAGAAGAAAGAGGAGGGAAGTTAGTAAGTGAAATTGCTTGTCCTAAGGCATTTATTGTGAAAAACTATAGATGGCCCAGTGCATTAATATGCAGTATCTCAAAAATCATCAAAGAATCACCATCTCAACTGCTGTGCACTACCTGGAAGCTCCCAGCAATATAACTCTGTGCTGATCCAATCACAGCAGAGCTTTCAGATCTGGCTTGTGTTTGCCTGATTTATTTCTACAGCAGAAAGGGGGAGACTGGATGAAATTATCTCAGTTGTATCTAGAATGGATTATTTAGATTAGAATAGAGACTTCTCCAAATAAATAAATAAAATTACATTTTAGGAATATGTATTCATGTGCATTGATGTGTGTATATCATGTACATCTTCTCCTGATATTCTGGCATACAGCAAACTGAAAATAAATAAAAACATCAGAGGCTTCCCCTCACCTGAAAGGCCTTGTGACCTCTCAGTAAGTCTAAGAACTCAGGAAAATTATTCCCAAAACTCTTACTTACTTCTAGCATGACCTGCATGTCTCCATGACATAATGTGTAATAATTTAATGATTCCAAGTGCTTTAATAAAGCCATTTATATTCACTGAAATAAAACCACAGCGTGCACATTAAAGGTTATTGTTAGTTTCCTGTTTGTGCTGCTTTTTGCTTGTTGCTATTAAGTCCCCTCCCACATATCCTGTCTGTACTTGACCTTTTCTTAATAGTCTTCAAAGAAGGCATAGCTCTTACCAGTGCACTAGCTACTTAGAATGTAATGGCAGAGCATGGAGAGCTGGAAAACAAGGTAAATTAGTTCATAGTTTATAAAGTCTTGCAGCCTAGGCAGAAATCTGCACTGCACTACATCTCTGTACTGTACATTCCTATTTAGTTTTACCTGAGCTTCATGAACATTAACTGGATGTTTGCAACCCAGTTGTCGTGATGAGCAACTACATTTTTCAGGCTTCTATCATGTCAGTAAGATAATCCAAGGAAAAAACCATCACTGAAAGTGTCTAGAGAATCACAGTTTTGGAGAGATATCAGTATATTGCTACATATAGTTATATAGTGATATCAGTATATGTATATATATGTATAACTATATATATATATCCGTATATATATATCATACATAGTAATCTGAAGGATCCATTTCTCCCATTTCCTTCATTCTCTACCTGTTTCCCAGAAGAGCTGCTTAGGAGAAAAGATGACTCTCTATCTGATAACATGTTGTAATTACTTTCTGCACTGTTTACAAAAAAAAAGCTGGCTACTATAAGCAAATTGAACAAGCACAGCAGAAAGCCTGCTCAAAACACTTAGCTGCAGCATTCAGCTTGATAATTGTTCAGGCCTCGAGGGAAGACAGAGCACAAGGGTCAAACATTAAAACAACATTATTTAGAAAGCATGTGTGTTAGGGTCGTGGTTGGAAGACATTACTTTTTTTTCATACATCTCAGCAAAGTATAGAAACACAATATGCCCTGTGTTGAACTCTCACTTTTTAGATGCAAAAGTAGGCTGTAAACATGAATAGTTATGAATTATACTTGGTTAATGCTGATGCTATGCCCTCCAAAGTTTTTTCTTTTGATGTTATGCAGGGATGTCCTAGAAATTCAACCAAAGAAAAGATATGGGCTGGAAAAAAAGAGCTCAGCCTGCTGCCAGATTCATTTGTAACAGTACAATTAGTGTGGTCCTAAAAAGGAGGAAATAACTACTGCACAAACAGAGCCAATTCTTTCATTCAGTGTCTGAACAAGACTTCCTAGCAGGGCTTCTACATGTGGGGCAACTTGACAAACTTAAGAATGGCTGTATTAAGCCAGACCACCATCCATCCAGCTAAGTACCCTGTCAATAGTGAATGCTTTGGAAAGATTAGAGGAATGGAAACATAAGAGACTGATGCTTCCCAAGATTAGACTCTCAAAAGGGTATCCTCTATCGTGCTAGGAGAGCCATTTTGAGCTGGTCTGAGGAGAGAGTTTGCGTACTTTACCCTTAGGTGTCCATGAAGCTTCTTAAATATGTGCATGCCCTGAGATACAGGCTGTAAATTTATGCACATTTTTCAATTTTGGCTACTTCTGCTCCAAAACATCTGCAACAACAAATTGTGTCACAATGTTTGGAGACCACAGAAAACTTTAAATAAAAAAAAGGGGGGCTCTGAGAGATGGATATACAGAATTACTATAATATAGCTTAGACAAAGTTGACTGACTTTGATTGATCTCAATACTCTGGCTTTGTTTTGTTTAGCACTACAGGAATAATTTCTCAGTATATTATTTTCAATGAACTTGTCCACTCTTAGGATCCATGCAAGATTTTAGTACTTATGGCAATGCAAGAACAAGGTGTTATGGCTTCTTTCTGGGAAGAAACACCTCTCCTCCCTTTGCTTAATACATGTGCTTTGTGGCTATGTATATGAGGAATGAGCTGCAGAGCTCTCTGGGCTCTGATTGATTAATGTTACTTGAATACTACCACACTCATACTATTGGGGGCACAGCCTATCAAGACACTGTAGGTGATGTCCCAGTTACTAGCTAGCTCTGTCATGATTCTGACACAATTAAGAAGTCCTTTTGCAAACCAGTTGCAAAGGCTTTGCAAATTGTGTTTAAAGAGTTAAAGACATATTGGGCATTTGGTTGGTGGAATCAGCACCTGTACTATGATTAAAAAGTTGCTGTGCAAATGATCCCCATCTTTGGAAGGATATTCTATTTATTTTATTATGTATATATACATATATGTACATATATATACATATATATACATACATATATTATCCTTGATACTTGCTGAGAACCCTGAAGAATTGTTCCCAGGAGAAGAATGTGAAAACACTTTTTTACTGTGAGGATGACTAAGCACTGACAAGGACTGCCCAGAGAAGCTGTGGAGTCTCCCTGGAGAGCACAAAAAGCTACAAGGACTGGTCTAGGGCACCCTGCTCAGGGTGTTTCTACTTGACCAGGAGTTGTTAGACCAGATGGCCTCTATGCAGTCCCAAACATTCTGTGATTTTGTTAAAATGCTTAAGATTACTACATTAAGTTAAACACAGAACAGAATCATTATTGTAAACCTGGCTGAATCCTTCAGAACTGGGAAACAGTGTCTACCAATTTTGGTGAACAAAGAGCACCTGTGTCACTCTGAGTGGCCGAGGAAAATCCTATTGAGTGGAAACTGGTTGAGTTTTGCAGCAGTGATTTAGGTTGTGAAGTAATCTGCCAATACAAAACTTCATGGAACTTCAATCTACTCCATCAGCTGCATCTGGAGAGAACAGAGCACAAATTACAAGTCCTACTTCACAAGTGAGATTTGAAGGGATTACTGTAGTTTTGACATTGCTAAGAAAGAGTCTTCTTGATACAAGAGTGTTGTTAACAGGAAAGAGCATAAGTGCCAGAGAAAAAAAAAATGCAGAGCAAAATTAGTTGATCCTTCAGACTCCTCTCCCCCAGAAAACCAAATTAAGATACTTGTTTTCACTCAAATACATGCTGTATGACAAGTCTTTGTACATGTGACAAAGGGTCTCTTTTACACTGCTGTTACTTCAGATCACTCTACTACCTAAATATGTACGTTCTGAGGTAAAATCAAAACAGAGCATAGGATCCCCCAGGTTTCCCTGTTTATTATAAACTATTTATACATAATTGTGTAAATTCACTGAGATGTACACCACCACACTGTCAGTTCTTCCAGCTGACAGTGTTCCTGAGGGAGCATTAGAGACTGTGACCACCTCAGCAGTAACACCCACATCATTCCACACCACACCTCACCTCCTGTAGCATGAAGTGGTGCACTGGACTTATGCCTTTGATGCTGGGATAAGTATCTTGTGCACAGATTTGCCTTCTCAACTCTTACAACAAGGTCTTAATGAGCAAATGCATAAGAATATAAGGACATTAATGGAATCACAAGAACTACAACTCCTTTGACACCATTTGTAATTAATTTCAATAACTTGATATACTTGTACAAAAATGGTTGCTATAGCAACCTGAAGTCATGTCAAGGAGTTCGATGGTTTAATTGGCATTCTGTATGAGTAGCTCATTCACCAGTTTCTATTGCTATGGAAACATAACTGTCATTTTACACTGATGACAAAGGGCTGAGTTATAATTTTTATTCTTCCCAGCAGCAACTTCGGTTTATATAATTTCATTTAGCAGATGAATGCAAGACGTAGTCTCATGCAGATAAGGATTTCTAACTTGAATTCAGGATTTGCATTCCAGCAGAGCTGGAAATTCCATGCAGTGTTTCTTTCCTTGTTCTCTCTGCTTTTAAATTTTAACAGAGATTCATACTCTGTATGATGATGCACTGGTTGTGACATTCTCTTAATAAATGCAGAGAGCTACATTAAGCATGTCAGCATTGCACTCCAATCTTAATGCCAATTTTCTCCATGACATTTTTTGCAACCGATCTGCCCCAGACTCCTCTTCAGCGTTCTGTAGCAAGTCTGTATCACTTGGTTTGGCAGTCTCAGTTTCACTTGACTTGTCTCTCCCTCATAAGATTTTCATTTAATTGGTTTATTATATCCATGCTTCACATATGTTTCACATCCAAACCCACTCTCCTCTGTGCTCTGTCTTTAATTTCAGTCTCTTCCTAGCTCTTCCATGGACCTCTGTTACAGCCTCATCATACCAGATAACTAAACACTGCTGAAACACCAGCTACAGGACATACCTGCAAAAATGAAGGAGTCTAACTTGGAAGACATTAGACTTGTAGTGCTTTTTGCTGCTGTTGAAATCTGTTACTAAGGTTTAGCCTCTGACCATAAAATGTATCAACTCACTAAAGACAAGAGTTGCAACAGCGCTCCAGCACTGCCCCTACGTCTTTAACAAGTGCTAGGATACAGCAGACTGATATACTGAGGATCAGTGACTGGCTAAAGATTTTTGGTGAGACCTGTCTGTGTCTTTGCGCTGTTTACAAAAATGACTGTCTGCTTGCCCGAATTCTTACTGGTTTCTTTAAAAGCAGTTGAGATTCACCTGTGCTATTAACACTGGTGCCATTGTCTTTTGATCATTTATTTGTTACTTCATAAATAATATATACATAAAAAAAAAAAAAAAACAACAAAAAAGAAAAATTCTATTTGGTATCAGTGAAGATACATAATACTATCTTTGTCTTTTCATTGGCTATTGCTTTTCTCTGTTCTCAAAAATTATGGCACATGAACTGTCAGAGCTGTCAGAGGAAGAGAGGACCAGGAAGCAATTGGTGGTTGGCCCAGCAATACAAAATTCTGTCCAGTCTCTTCAAAACACAGATGAGCTCTATAAATCCAATCAGTGTCTTATTGTATTTTTGAGTGAAGTAGATTTCCTTTTAGGATCTATTTTCTTTTTGAAGATTTTAAATAAAGCAGAAAGACTGCATCTGACTGCTTGTTATTTCAGGCCTCAGATCTGTGCCTGGGAACATCATGGAGCGGATCTTGCTGGAAGAGATGATAAGGCACACACAGGATGAAGAGGTGATCCAAGACAGCCAACATGGCTTCATGAAGGGCAAATCATGCCTGACCAGTCTGATGGCCTTCTATGATGGGGTGACAGAGAGTGGTGAGAGCAGTGAGGTGAAGGAGGTACTGGACCAGGCTGCCTAGGGAGGCTGTGGATGCCCCATTCCTAGAGCTGTTCAAGGCCAGATTGGATGGGGCCATGGACAACCTGGTCTATTATTAAATGGGGAGGCTGGTGGCCCTGCATGTGGCAGGGGGGTTGGAGATTGATGATCCTTGAGGTCCCTTCCCACCCTGGTCATTCTGTGATTCTGTGATTCTATGATTCTATGACAGCATCAGTAGACAAAGAAAGGGCAAGTGATGTTGTCTACCAGGGCTTCTCTAAGGCCTTTGACATGGCTCTGCACTATATCCTAACCTCTTGATTGGAGAGATACAGTTTGAAAGGGTGAATGAGGAATTCATTGAAAGATCATAGCCAGAGAGTTGTGGCTCTGTGTCCACACGGAGGCCAGTCATGAGTGGTGTGCCATCCTGGGACCAACACTCTATGACATTTTCATCAATGACATAGACGATGGGATTTAATAAACCCTCAGCAAGTTTGTTGATGACAGTAAGTTGAATAGTACAATAGAAGGAAGGAACACTATCCAGTAGGACCTGGACAAATTTGAAAAGTGAGACCACAAGATTCTAATCAGGTTCAACAAGGTCACATGCAAGATGTTTCACTTGGGTCAGGGAAATCCCAGAAATGTGTACAGAGTGAGAGAAGAACACCATAAGAGCTGCCCTTCCATGAAGGACTTGTGGATCCTGATGGACAGAAAGCTAGATGTGAGCCAGCAGTGTGATGCAGCCTGGAAGGCCAGCTGCATCCTGGGCTGCATCAACTGAAGGGTGGCAGCCGGGAGATGGAGGAGAGTCCTCCTCTACTTTGTCCTCATGAGGCCCCATCTGGAGTACTGCGTTCAAGCCTGAGGCTTCCTGTACAGGAGGGATATAGAGCTTTTGGAAGAGGTCCAGAGGAGGCCAGGAAGATGATCAAAGACCAGAGCATCTATCCTATGAAGATAAGATAAGGGAGTTTGATTTGTTTAGCTTGGAGAAGAGAAGGCTACAAGGACACCTTCCAGTAATTGAAGGGAGCTTACAAACAGAAGGGGGATCAACTTTTTACATGGTCTGATAGTGACAGGACAAGAGGTAGTGGCTTTAAACTTAAAAAAAAAGAGAGATTTAGGTTAGATTTTAGGAAGAAATTCTTTACTCAGAGGGTGATGAGGCACTGGGATAAGTTGCCCAGAGAGGTTGTTGATGCTCCACCCCTGAAGGTGTTCAAATACAGATGGGATGGGTCAGTGGGCAGCCTGATCTGGTGAGTAGCAACCCTGCCCATGGTAGAGTTTTGGAACTAGATGGTTTTTAAGATATCTTCCAACCTAGCCATTCTGTCAATTTTATGATTTGTCCTAGTAATAGCAAATATTAATGAGAAGAAATTACCTCATATGTATTGCTTGCAACAGCAGTCTTATACAGTTCTTCTGTACCTTGGTATTGTTAATTGGGTTCTGCAAAGAAATCTATTCAGTGACTCTATTAACAACATCATTGTTTAACATTATAGCAGTAAGGGTTTCTAAAATTGTTTCTATCTGTAGCATGGAAATAGTGTAACCCTACTCACAATAGATATGCAAAAAATTATCAGCACAGGGGCTGAACCAGTCAGAGGAATGACAGACAAGGTTGAACCAAAAGAATAGAATCACAGAATCATAGAATGATTTGGGTTGGAATAAGCCTTTAAGATCATCTAGTCCCAACTTCCCAGCTATAGGCAAGTCCCATCTAGCCCAGCCTTGAATGCTTCCAGTGAGGGTGCATTCACAGCCCCTCTGGACAACCTGTTTCAGGGTCTCAACACCCTCACAGTAAATAATTTCTTCCTGATATCTAGTCTAAATCTACCCTCTTTCAGTTTAAAGCCATCTCCCCTCGTTCTGTCACTACATGTCCTTATAAAAAGTCCCACCCCAGCATTACAAAACTTTTCATCAATTATATAGCCAAATCACTGAGGTACAATTGTGAAGTTATTAAAAGAAATACCCCCTTACTGAAAAGCCTTTAAAAAATATTTTAACATCTTCCATTTCTTACTCTCCTTGTAAACAGTCCCACTTCTCATACTGTCTGCAAACGATCTTACTTCATCACTTATTCATATTTCCCTAATGTGACAACGGGTGATGAAGGAGCTATTTAAAATGTAGTTCAATCATACCATTTCCTCAAGCAAATCGCTCACATTAAAACAAGATCAAAAAACACATTTCCAGCTAGAGGAACAAATTTTCCGTGTTCTGCACTGAGACATTATTCACAAGCACAGCCATAGGCTGCATTAATGATCTCTGTTCTTCAAACTGTTCTGCACGAACAATGCATGCACCTGAGAGATTGCTCCATGGACATTTCCTCCAGACACATAGCTTGGTTAAGGTTTTCCTACTCCTCCTTTTCCTGAGTTACTTGTTCCTACTACCATGCTGCTATTGACTTCATTCATTGGAATGACAAGAATAATCACAATCAGTGAAATTCTTAATTAAAAAAAAAAACAAACAAAACCAAACGAAAACAAAACTTTTTGGAGGACTTAGTTTACCATATCCATTCTAACAGGAAGCTGGATAAAGGAGAAAGTGGGAAGACAGAAATCTCTTAGAATAGCTTTTCCAAGGGAGAAAATGTAAGGCTGAATCACAGCTACAGCAAAACTCCTCCAGCCCCCAAGAGATATTGCTTTCCTGCACCCACCCTGCATATGGCAGTGACATGCAGACATGCCCAATCTAGTTCCACATAACGTTCTCAGAAGGATAAATTAGTTTCAAACTGTTACGGTTATGCATCTTTCACTATCCCACTTATCTCAATTAGAGTCTTCTGGTGTAAGTGTAAACCATGCAGTGTTCTATGCAGCATCCCATGGTTGAGTTAAAAAGCAGATGAGCTTGTTAAGACCTTCATGACTGTGTCACCGAGAATAATGCTAGCAGTTGATCTAGCTTGCAAAAAACTCTCCCAGTTAAATTCTGATCTCAGTAGTTTCATTCCTTATCTTTGCTGTAGCCAACATTTGATCATTAGCAGCTATTAATAGCTGTAGAGCATGCTTTGCTGCAATTATTATGTCATATATATTTTAAATGTATTTAAGTAACTAAGGAAAATGACCCACTAGCACTATACAAACAAATAATCCTATTACAGTACAAACACTTTCCACATAAATACCGTACCTTTCATAAATGCTCCTTACTTGGGTAGTGATGTTGAAAGTAATATAAATCAGCCTAAGAATACCTCAGCTCCTTCTCTGTGTCAAACTCACAGCCGAAAATTCTAGCATTAGAAAAAGTAACTGCTTTTTTCACTTAGCTGAACACAAATGCTGCTGAAACGTGAATCTTTGATCACTCAGAATTTCACTTTACTAAAGGCAGTTCAGTCACTGTGTGTTCATATCTGCTTCAGTGGAAAAAGTCCATTTAAAAATCTTTGGATTCACACCAGCTTTTGAATGCTCAAGCAAAATATGAAAGATATTTTAAAAGAGAACCATAGAAATGCTCAGGTTGGAAAAGACCTTCAAGATCATTGAGTCCAACCACAACCTAACCATACCGCCCTAACTCTAAAACCCTCTGCTAAATCATGTCCCTGAGCACCTCATCCAAGTGGTGACTCAACCACCTCCCTGGTGAGCCTATTCCAGTGCTTAACAACCCTTTCTGTAAAGAAGTTTTTTTCCTGATATCCAGCCTAAATGTCCACTACCACAGCTTGAAGCCATTTCCCCTCATTCACCAGTAAGAAGAGACCAACAACACTCTCGGGATTGTCTCCCCGGAACGAATGTCTCCCGTTTTATTCTGTAGGCTCACAATATGAGAAGTGGATGTTGGTGGTGTGGCAGTAGAGGCTGAAGCTTCCTACCAATATTCCATTCCATTTTATTGCTATGAGACAGATGACTGCAGAAGGGCAGTGTGATAAATGGTATCTGACAAAGAAGTGCTTATGAAGCAAAGGTGTCACTAAATTCATAGAATCATAGAATGGCCTGGGTTGAAAAAGAGCACAGTGATCATCTAATTTAAACCCCCCTGCTATGTGCAGGGTCACCAACCACCAAACCAGGCTGCCCAGACCCACATCCACCCTGGCCTTGAATGCCTCCAGGGATGGGGCATCCACAGCCTCCTCGGGCAACCTGTTCCAGTGTGTCACCACACTCTGTGTGAAAATTCCTGCATATAGAAAAAGATGGCACCCATTGACACACATTCATTGACACTTGCTGAATGTTTATGGAGCCCAAAGATTGGATGTGAATGCAGTGAGGCAGTGGGTGGTGCATTTCAGTAGTAGTGACAGATACAGAAAAGACAAGCCACATTCCAAGCGGCCATGCACTGCTGTTGTACCACAGAATGAGTATCTCAATCAGCTCATCATGCAAACTGTTGGATTCTGATCTGAGAAATGTGTGCAGAGATTAGAATCATCTTCAGTGTGTTGAGAACAATGGTGACAGTGCTGGAATATAGCTAAGTCTGTAGCAGGTGGGTCTGACAAATGCTCACACAGGAACAGAAAGAACACCATATGCAAGTTCGTCAGAACCTACTGAGCCAAGGTAAGGCTAAAGGTAGCAATTTCCTGCTGGTTATGAGATGTGGTGCCACCACTATGAGCCACAATTAAAACTGCAGTCCATGGAGCAGTGACACGTAAATTCTCTTGAAGAAAAAGTTCAAGACACAGCCCTCATGGTTAAAGTGATGTGCACTGTCTTTTGGGATGGAAAAGGGCTGATCCTTCTGCATTTCCTGAAATCTGGACAAACCACGAATTCTGACTGCTACATTATGATGCTAACTGAGCTGAAAGCTTGAAATTCCAGAGGCAGGCCAGAGGAGAAAGCAACGTTTTTTTTGCAACACAATAAAGCCAGACCCCACACCAGTTTGAAGACCATGGAGCACATAGCCAGTCTTAGCTGGACTGTCCTACTGCATCCACCACATAGGCTGGATGTGGAGCCTTCTGACTTTCATCTCTTTGGGCCAGTGAAGGATTGACTGCATAGGCAACATTTTCCTGCCATCACAGCAGCCATGAAACAGTGAATCACCTTTGTTGGTGCAGATATTTACCAGTGTGCCATTGCAGGTTCTTGTTTTTCACTGGCAAAAATGCATTGTTTGTGGTGATGGCTACTGAAAAATAGATGAGAATTTGCTCTATCAAATTGTGCTTTTTGTTGTTGTTTCCATAGATAGGAAGTAGATGGGAGAGTTTACTTTTGGAGTAAGGGAAATGAAGAGCATAGTCAATCCAATGTAAGTGAAAAAAATGGATTTGGGGGCAGTTCAGCAGGTGGAGTTAGAAAACCAGGTTTAAGTACATAATGACACTCATAAAAGTTCCAGTATCAGAGTCACCATCTGATGATGATTACAAAGAGGGTTTGGAGATATCTGCTAGCTGTTCTTAGGATATTTGCAACTTTCTTATAGGTGAATCTTGTTACATTTTATGTTGTTGCATTTTAAGTAAACAGGAACTTCCCTTGTTCTTTTGATGAGACTATGTCTGCATTCTACACAACTACTTTTAGCTGAGGTCAAGAACATCAGACGGAGCTGGACACAGCTCTAACATGACCTGGGATTGGAAAATGACTCTCCTTTCAAAAAGGGTCATGTTGTGGTGGTGAGGAATACCCAAGATCACTACACTGAGGAATCAGGCAGCTGCAGTTGTGCCATGCTATATACAATGTCCCCAGCCACAGAAACAAGACTTAGACCTTATTTACCCACTCCTCTATTGCAGCCCTGACGCCATTTACAGTCTTTGTTATCATCCTTCCTTTCTTCCCTCTCCCACTTCTCCACATTTTGATACATCTCCACACTTATTAGGGTGAAGCTGAACAGCAATTTTATTAGTTTCCTCATCTTGATCTATGTGGTGTTCCACTAATGGCTGTACAAAAGCCATTTATTAGCTCTTTATATCAAATGAAGTAGGAAGAGTGCCCAGTCGTGTACTGATACTGAAAAACCTTTCTCAAAAAAAAAAAAAAAAAAAAAAAGAAAGAAAGAAAGAAAGAAAAAAGCATCAATATAGTTGCAGTCAAGAAGCTTGATAAGTAATTATGTGGAACAAGGTACACTTGTGTCAAATACTTCCAAATACTAGAACACATTTTCCTTGGCCTGGAATTCATTTTGCCCAAAATCTCTTTAAAATAATACACATTCAAGAAATACAAGGACTCAGTGTCATTGGATAAACACAAGGTTATAAAGTTGGCTTCTAGAGATTCGTCCAGTTAGTTGCAAAAGAAATCTTCTGTCCCAGGTGAGAAGCTGTTTTTTATCTATACCATCTGGATCCTAGGGAAAGCTGGTATTTCATATGCAGTAGAATTCGGACATGGACTGCAGTTTCCCTGGATCTTTTAGGTCAGCATCAAAATGATTTTGTCAGTGTAGCAGTACATTATATAACTCCAAAACTTAAGGCTCATCCTGATGAATTATAAACCTAGCTGCCTTGTACTCTCAGACTGTCTGGGCTTATTTAAGTGGGATCAGAGACAAGCAGAGGATGCTACTGTGCTACGCCAGAAAACTTATCAAGGGAAAGTGCCAGGAAGTATCATCCATCTACTCTAGTCCTACAGTAGCTCTGCATGCAACAAAGATGATGGAGTGTTATTGTCTGTGTGAGCCTCTCTTCTCACAGTTACACACAAAACTGCATTGATTTTTAAAGGCCTAATTAGACATTTTACCAGCTGTATGATAGAGTTTGCCTTTCTTCATGCCTAGGATTTATTACCTAATTTTGCATTACATATTGGGATTTATCCTCAGACATGAAGATTCTGGATGCGACAATTTACTAGAATAAAAAGTACTTATCTAGATCTACTGTACCTTTCTTGTTCCTTTCTACATCTTTTAAAAGCACTCCTAGCCCCTGAAGAGATACAAACTTTGTAAGACATGAGATGGAAGAAGTAAGATGTGAGAAAGACCCAAGCATTTGCCATAGGAAAGACAGCACAAATTATCCAACTAGAGTGCAGTCACAACTCAATAAAGAACAATTAATATGAAAGAACATACACTGGCTTTCCAGTGACAGAGAATTGGATAGGTTAACGAATTCATGAAGATACACAGCCAAGAAACAGAATACTGTGGATGAACACCTGTCATTTTTGAGTTCCACTGACAAGAGCAGGAGTATTCACGTATCTTTCTCAACTGCCTGCAAGATGTATCCAAATCTTCTCCAGAACATTTGTAAACATTTTTTCTCCAACTTCAGATAAAAGACTTTTCTTCGTCTTATCTCATTTAAGCTCTGCTGTTTCCTCATTCTCATGTTCTCTAGTGCACACAGCCTCATTCATCCTCAACCTATTTGAAATGTATCTGTCACTCTCCCATGTATATGTGCTGGTGTTCTCATTGGTCTATCATCAAATCCATTTTTCTGCTCTCATTTTTCCAAGTCTACCCAGTGTTCTTTTTGGCTCCTTATAGAAAAGGAAGTATCTTCTGGACACTTTAAAAATGTCAACCTGGATTATCACTTTCTGAGCTTGGCAGGGTGCTCTCAACCCACATTTCTAGGGACAATATGTATTCACCTTTGTTCATTTTACCATTCAGTTGAATTATACGAAGGGGACAATAGCTGTGCAGATATAGATGTCAATATGTGCCTGTGAGTAAATGCTAACTGAAATAACCAATCCATTAATTTTGGATACGTCCAAAGATAGCACTTCATCTATTGAAAATTTAGTATTTTAATAGTTCACAATTAAAATGTAAGAAAGTGACAGTAGTCTTCGGACATTTCTCCTGTACTTTCAGAACAACATGTGTGAGTTTCTAACCAAGAAGTTAGAGGTTAGAGACTGAGTCTCTAAGGCCTAAAAGCATCTTTCTGTAAGAGAAGATATTTTGATAGTAAACAAAATTCACGGAACAAAAAATAATAATATTCAATTCTCCAGGAAATGATTTCATATTCTGTTTTCTATTGAATTCAAGTAGTTTTCCATCTTGTAAATGAAATGGCAACAGCAAGATATCAACAGTTTATAGCATTAGCAAGTACAGCCAGAGAAATACCTTGCTCTTTTTATTCTACATGTGAGGGTCATGGGAAAAGGAGGCTGTGAGTAGGTAAGGCCACCCATGATGTTTTTTGATTAGCCAATATTCAGTGCTGTCACGGTATTTCTCAGATGGATAAACTGAGCCAAAACATCTATAAAGCATTTTTACCCGTATTCACTTTTGCACTACATCGAGAACAGAAAATGTGATGAATCCCTAGAAGTACGTATTTACTGAGGCCATGTGATGACAAATAATTAGTCCTCCAGTCACCTGGGTGGCAAACAAGGCGAGAGTTTTGGCAGCAAAGCAGAGGAGACTCTTGTCGCAGGAACACAAGCCTTCCTTTGATTTCAAAACAGTTCTTCACATTCATCAGGAATGTGACAATGAGTAATGGCTCCTGTAAATCATCCTTGATGTCAGATCAAGCTGCTATGCATGTTCTATTCCAGGGAAGTGCAGAACAGACGGTGCAACACTGCTTTGTTTTCTTTCAGTCATCAGATGTATTTTCCCTTAAGGGAATCTTAAAACAGGAAATGAAGGAAACCTTTCATCCTTGTGACTGTGTATCATCCCAAAAGCCTGTGCTTGGTGCTGCTCAGGAGCTGTAAGTAAAGCCAAAGCACTCCAGTTTGCTGTATACCCAGAAAAAAAGTGCATCCTTTTGAAGGTTTTGTTTCTGAAGTGCAACCAACTTTCTGCATTTGAGATAAAAAGGGTTTAGGGAATTAAGTCTCTAAAAAATCCCCCTGACTGAAGACCTTCCAATGTGATTACATGCATGCAATTACAGACTTAGTGTTTACAGAATCAGGGAGGGTACCTCCAGCACCCTAAATTAGATGCTATGTCTGGATACGGTTACAAATACTCAGCCTTATCCAAATACTTCCAGGATCCTATTGCTAAAATGACCAAGGTTTGATGATTGTGGTGCAGTGCTTTTCTGGAGGTCACAGAAGTTGTACTGCAATTCCAAATTGGCTAAGCATGATCTATGCCACTTTTCAGCTTGTTACTCAACTACATTTGTAAAAGAAGCAAAGCTTTTATTCTTCCTCAATAAATATTGCAGCACTGCATATCTGGATTTACCACATCCTGAATGGAGCAGATTAAAAAAAAAAAAGAAAGAAAAAAAAGGTAGCAGTGAATGATTGTAGATGTAGTGAATGAAAGATTCAACCTCTATAAGGCTAAAATAGCATGTGAAGATTGCAATGGGAAATTAGCAATGCTGGGCACCATCTAAATATTTCAAGAATTTAACCCACCAATAATTTTCAAAAACATTCCCTGCCTTTAATGTCTTTAGACAGCTGCTCTTGTTTACCATGTCATCTGAGAGGTGCTAAATCTTTTTCTTTTATTCTTTCTGTCAAGTATGTGTTTAGGATTTCAGTTTAAACAAAAAACTATCTCATCGATGCAGTTTGGGCAAATCCTGTAATTTGAAGTCAGTTAAATCACAAGTGCAAACTTTTCATTTAGCTTATCTAATATCAAGGTTATTTTGGAATTCACCAAACTTTCTGATTAATTATTTATAAAAAGGTCCTGTGGCATGGTTTCAGTGAAAGACCTTTTGCCATTATGACCTCTTCCTCTATTTTGTGTCAGAAATATACCACATTTTTTCAGATTCATCTTCTTATCTCTGCCTCAAATACACTGTCCTGAAATATATAGACATATTATCTTTCTTTCTTCCTTTCTTCTTCATCCCTCCCTCCCTTCCTTCCTTCTTTCCTTTTTTCTTTTTCTCTTTTTTTCCCTCTTTTTTTACTTTCTTTTTTTTTTTTTCTTTTTTTTAACAATATTTTCAGGTGCTCATTGCTCGTTTCTGGCTCCAGACTTTCAGAAAAATGAGCTTTCATTTTGGTGGGTTTACAAAATACTTCATAAAGAGCATGAAGAACAATTGTGAAAATCCAGTGTTACTGTGTTACTGGGAAATTTTTGTCTAGTTTTCAGCAAGAATGCCTACACCATCTGAAAATACAACTTTCATCAAGACATTGTAGCCTTTCATGTAACTTTACAAGGTAAAATTATTGTTTTAACTTCTCTTTAATCTTTGTCTTCAATCTGTAACTTCATTTGTGAAAGAACAGTTTTAGAATAGCATTTTTTCCTTTTTTTTTTTTTTTTTCTGTTGGTATTTAATGCCACTCTCCTTAGTAATGACCTTTACTTTACTTCACTTTCTCTCTTCCCTCACCTCCATTTTCTTCCAAGAGTTTGTCAAAAAAGGACATAGCTTGTAAGAACTTCAGAGTGGCTTCTTTAGACATAGGAAGCAGCAGTGTGCTGTTCTTCATCCTGTTCCATGTCTGTCTCATTTCCACTCAGAAGTAGCTCAACATCCTTGGATATTTAATGTACATTCTCTTGTTACAGACCACTGCAGAATGGAAACTCCCACACAGCACTTTCGAAGTGGCAATGAAGTTTGGCAGTTATGACTGCTGCATGATTGTTTGCTAGAGGAGACTTCAGTTTGGTTTCTCTGCTATGTAAGAGATTCTTAAGTAAGGGAGCTGCAAGGCTTCTACTAAACCTCCCACTTCAGTGTCATTAGCAGATTTGCTGAGGATGTGCTCTACTCCTGCATCGAAATCACTCTTAAAAATGTTCAACAGGACTGGCCCTAGAATGAAGCTTTGAGGAGCACTTTTAGTGACTGGCCACCAACCTGATGTTGATTAACTACAACACTTCAAGTTCTAACATTGAGCCTGTTTGTCACTCAGTATAGCGTGAATGTCTTTTATCTCACAGTTGGACAGTTTGTCCAGAAGGATACCAGCAGGAATAGTATCAAAGACCCTACTAAAACAAAGAAAGACTACATTCAGTGCCTTCTCTTCATCCACCAAATAGGTGACCTTACCACAGATGTGGAACAAGTTACTAAGGCAGGACTTTTCCCCAGTTGTACAGACTACACCTTTTAACTCCTTTGTTTTTTAACTGATTTCTGGTAACTTCCAGGATAATCCTTTACACTTTATTTCCAGGGTCTGACACTAGGCTTAGCTCAGATTAGACTAACATAAGTGTGTGGTTTCTTATATCTCTTCTCATGTCCTTTTTGTAGATGGGTATATCTCTTTTCTTTTGGATTTTGTTAATTCCTAGACACATTTTAATTTTACTTGGTCCATTTTGTAATTATTGCAAATACCCTGCAGAAAATATTAGCTCAATGTATAATTTCACTGTTACATTTATTTTATTAGCCATCTCTTCCTTTTGTTAATGGAAAATAGTCCCAGAAGATGATTGCTTCTTTTCCATATTACCATCATCATGAGAGGCCTGTAAGAAGATCATTTTATATCATACGTCATCCTAATGAAGGACACTTTTGACCCAGAATTGCCTCTGTTTACAGAGAAATAATGAACTCTAAGCTGAGAAGTGCAATTAATATCAAGCAGTATTAATTTCACCACCTAACTCCCAAGAATGACTCTGCTGAGGAGCTCACAGTTTCAGTTCTAATTAAGGTCTGAGAGAAACAGAGGTCTGCTCCCTTGTTTGGACAATGTCAATCTCCTACAGCCAATAGACAGAAAAAAGAAAAAAAAAAGAAGGAAAAAAGGTATATCTGCTTACAGTCTTTGTAAATTCATCAACTCACAGGTTTTATTGTGTTACGAATCTTCTGCTTTAATTATAGTGGAGGCTACTAAAGCAGATTGGAGGTGAAAAGATAAGCCTAAGAAAACTTAGATTCTGACATATCCAGCAGCTAAAATCAGGCTTAGTGTCTCTTTGTTCTCTGTGGCTAATATTAACATTCATAGGTATTATCTCCATAATAATGTATCTTCCATTTGGAAAACATGGATACCTCATTCTTCTACTTCATATATCCCTGAAGTTACTGCCTGGGAGTCTGGTTTAGGGAGAAGGATATTAGGGCCATAACCTAGGCCATGTATTTGCTGTCTGACCTTCATGACCTTTGTTCAGCTTGCACCTTTTGGAGATTTGCTCAGTATACACTGCAATGTAAGGTTCTGGCCTTGTTTTGGTATACCCACTGAATACGTAATCCAAACATTAGAAATGATCCTTAGAAAAGGCTGATGGACCCCAATTCTGTTTCATGACTTTTCCTGAATTTTTAGTTCCAGAACAAAAATGAAATCTGAGACGGCCCTAGGCAAGAGCTATTGAAATGCGAAGGACAGACAAACTTGTGCCCCTCACCCACCATCCCCTTCTGGAAGGCAATATACCCCAGTAGCAAGGCATAACAGACTGCAGGTAACTGTTGCTCTAAACTCTCAGCTGTTCTTTGTTTTTAGGTTGGTGACAGGATGAACAGACAGATGAGGCATTCTATGAGCAGCTGGCAGAAGTTAGATGGTTGGCAGTCCTTCCTTGTTCCTGGCAGGGTCTTCAGCTTCCCTGATGTATGCTAGAAATATAATACAGTGCAGACGAACCAGTTAAGGATTTTTCTGGACTGCATGAAAGATAACTTCTGATGCAGCTGGTAAGAGAGCCTACAAGGGGATGTGGCCCACTAGAACTGCTATTCATGAGCAGGGAAGGATTGGTGGGAAATGTGATGGCTGGGAGCTGTCTTAAACAGAGTGACTACAAAATGGTAAAGTTCTCAATTCTTGGTGAAGAAAGGAGGGGGTCAGAATCTTCCAACCTAAAATTCCAAAGGGCTGACTTTCATCTGTCCAGGATACTAACAGGGAGAGTGCCTTGGGATTCAGTCCTGAAGGGTAAAGGGGTCCAGGAAGGCTGATGGCCCCTCAATAAAGAAGTTTTAAAAGTGGAGGAGCAGAATGTCTCCATGTACCAAAGGATGAGCCAGCAGGGAAAAAAAAATCACTGTGGATGAACAGGGAGCTTTTGCTGAGACTCTGGGACAAAAAAAAAAAAAATAGTCTACCTCCTGTGGAAGAAGGAAAATGCAATTCACGCAGAGTACAAAAAAATTGTTAGGATATGCAGGGAGAAAATTAGAAATGCAAAAGCCAAGCTTCAACTCAGCTTGGCCATTGGGGAAAAAGAGAACAAAAAAAATTTTGACAAATATATTAATAATAAGAGGAGGGCTAAGGAGAATCTCCATCTTTTACTAGGTGCAGCAGGGAACAAGACCATTGAGGACATGGAAAAGTGTAAGGGTCTCACTGTCTTCTGTACATCTGTCTTCAAAAGTCAGACCAGTTATCCTCAGCGTACTCTATCCCCTGACCTGGAAGTCTGGGATGGGGAGCAGAGTAAACCCTCCACGATTCACATGGAAACTGTTAGGGATGTGCTACTCCATCTGGACTACAGTAAGGTTATGATGAGGTAAAGTAAGATTATGGAGCAGACCATCTTGAGGGCGATCACACAGCCTGTAGAGGACAACCAGGGCAATCAGGCCACGCCAGCATGCAGTCATAAAAGACTGGTTCTCTTTGACCAACCTGATCTCCTTGTACTATCCAGTGACCCACCTGGTGGATGAGGGAAAAGCTGTTGCCATAGGCCACCTAGACTTCAGCAAAGTCTTTGACACTGTCTCCCACAGTATTCTCCTGGAGAAGCTGACAGCCTGTGGCTTTGACAGCTGCACTCTTTGCTGGCTAAAGGACTGGCAAGAGGCGCGGGCCAAGACAGTGGTGGTGAAGGAAGTTAAATCCAGGTAGTGACTGGTCACGAACGGTATTCCCCAGGAGTCCGTCCTGGGACATGTCCTGTTCTATATCTTTATTGTGGTCTGGATGAACGCATTGAGTGCACCGTCAGTAACTTGGCAGGTGGCCCCAAGTTGTCTGGAAGTGACAATCTGCCTGTGGGTAGGAAGGCCCTCCAGAGGGATCTGGACAGGCTGGATAGCTGGGCTGAGGCCAATGGGATGAAGTTCAACATGCCCAAGTGCCGGGTCCTGCGCTTTGGCCACAGCGACCCCTGGCAACGCTGCAGGCTCGGGGCAGAGTGGCTGGAAGACTGTGTGGAAGAAATGGACCTTGGGGTATTGGTCAGCACTCGGCTGAACATGAGCCAGTAGTGTGCCCAGGTGGCCAAGAAGGCCAATGGCATCCTGGCTTGCATCAGAAGTTGTGCTGCCAGCAGGAGGAGTGAAGTGAACATCCCTCTGTACTCAGCCCTGCTGAGGCCACACCTTGAGTAATGTGTTCAGTTTTGTGCACCTGGCTACGAGGAAGGCATAGAGGCCCTGGAGCGCCTTCAGAGAAGGGCAACAAAACTGGTGAGGGATCTGGTGCACAAGTCTTAAGGGAAATGGGATTGTTTACTCTGGAAAGGATGAGGCTCAGGTGTGGCCCTATCACTCTGTACAACTACCTGAAAGGAG
This sequence comes from Chrysolophus pictus, assembly GCA_037305975.1. Lineage (NCBI taxonomy): Eukaryota > Metazoa > Chordata > Aves > Galliformes > Phasianidae > Chrysolophus > Chrysolophus pictus. The sequence continues at coordinate 61,795,415 of CM074614.1, forward strand.
GCTGTTGCAAGATGATTGTTTGCCTCTCCCAGGTAACTAACTCTGTTCTCAAAACTGATATTTAAATGAGAGTAAATATGTATCTTTAATCCTGAACTTCAACACTGATTTTCTGGTGATGAAGAGTGAGATGCATAAACTTTTCACAACTTCAGCCCATCAAACCAAGTGACTGTAGTTTTACAGACATTTTTTTCCCCAGTATTCCCCAGTATCTGCATGAAATTGTCACCCAGATCTAAGTCAGATGAATAATCAGGCAATGTGAAACCTATTAAACAGTTCTTGAATTCTTCAATTTGAACACTAGTATAGCTACTAATCTTTTAATAGTACAGCCTGAATTGTTTATTCTCTCTCATGTTTCAGGATTTCCTTCTGTCATTTTCCTTATGTCCTCAGACCTAAATTAAAGTAGGAATTTAATTAAGTCAGAAAACAAATAAGTTTTCAGAAAAGACTTTATATATTTCTAGAGAGTTAATATAGATACCTAGTAATAATGACTGAAAACATTAAAAAAATAATCCTTTTAATAATTATAAAAGAACAGAGAAACTGAATTCTGCTGATGGTCCTGAAATAGATGTAAAAAGGATAAATATCAGATTTTTTTTTTCTGTTAAGAGAAGCTTTCACTGTATTTTGCAGGCTATACCAGACTGACACTGAAAGTACTAACGATAACGACGTAGAGAATTAAGTAATCACCCAGGACCTGTTTAATCCATCAACCTTTGTCTTACCCTTGTAATCAGGATTCACTTGGAGAATTGTATTTAATTAATATTGTAAGTGACATGATTCTGTGTGGTGAGAAGGGAACCATAGCAACAGTAACAACAGCACTTACTGCCAAGCTATAATCAATACAGATATTTTACCTTGTGGTTGGTAGGGAGCAGGGCTTTACAACTGTGCACTTAAATCACAGAGGCGTGCATAAGTATTCTAGGAACATTTTGCGCACACCTTTATTTCCAAGGTGACCGCTTTGGACTAGTACTTCCTGTTGCATTCAGTGAATGTTTGTAATATTTTAGGAACCAATGTCCTGAGAGCAGAAAATAGTTTGATCTGGGTCACTTGGTTTACTCAGGCCAGTTTCCCACTCTTCAGTTTCAACTCCACACATACTGAACAGGGATTTCTCTGTGTAATCCATTATACTCTTACAAATGAAAATTGCTGTTTATTTATGTTTATTTTGCAAGAATATGTGCTTTGCAATACTTTTCCATGCGTAAGCTTTCTAGATCCATACCTGAAATTCAATATTTAAATCACCTTGACTAAGAACAGTGTTCTGTGCCTGTCATGATCCACATGATAAGACAGTAGCTGTATTACGAGACATCTTCAGAACAGTGCTTTTTTTTAGTTGGAGAGTATTCTTACACTTTGAATCGGGCACCTATGCTAAAGTAGGAACATCCCACAAATCTTTTGCACAGTTTCTTGTTTCATAGAGTCAGAATTTCTTTGACCACAAAGAGATGAAATTCCCATGCGCAGTTAGCATCTTGATGTCACCTCATTATGGTGTCTACATAACATAAAGACAGTCACGAGAAATGCTATACACTTTTTGCCCATTGTTATTTCTCTTTCTCTGAATTTTTTGGCACTTCTGATAGGATAATGGATGATATGAATGGCAATCTGTTTATGGTTGGAAATCTTCATACCCTTTCCCAGCTACAGTCAAACTTTCACTCTAATCTCTGTCCAGTTTGTTTCACTCTCACATCCCTTCGAAACAAGTCCTGAAGGCACTTATATCCACTATTCTGAGACATTTTCCAGGCACTTGCTATTCTCTTTCCATGCAAAATCTTAATAAGCCCAATCTGACCAATGTGCCAGTGGGACTCAAAATCCAGAGAGGTTAGTCATACTCTCAATTTTAAGTATTGATAAAGGTACTTAAGCTTGAATATATTTTTAAAAGTTATTTGAAATCGTTTGGAAGATGATTTACAGATCTGATTTTATATCACAAAGAATCTGCCATTCCTTTCCATTCAGGGACTGAAAATTTAGTCAAAATAATAGCTATAAAAATGGTCAAAAGTAATGAAAACAATGGAAATTCTATTGAAATATAAAATTTCAAAGGAATAATTACGAAATATTTTGCCCAGCTGTAGTATTTAGAATAAGCATTTCAGAAATGTACGTTCATGAGTAATCTGACTGAAGGGTTAAATGATTTTTTTTTAATGAATGAATTAGGAATACATTAATTTTCACCTTTTGATCCTGATTACATTAAACACATAGAGATCTTTTTGGCATTTGCAGACACTGCTGAGAATCAAATTGTTCCTCTTATAGAAAATGGGAGCTGAAAACATTTGGTTTCTCCTAAACATAATCACACACCAAATCAAAATATCATTCACTTTGAAAATATTGCTAATTAATAAATGATATACAACCTGACATAAATATGAATCTCTATTTCAGACTCCAACAGTGGATTTTAAGAGTCTCCCAAAAGGTAGCTTTGGATCAGTGCTCATCTAGAGCTATCAAGTGTGTTTTGGATTTCACCCAGCTATTGCACTTATGAATTTATTAGATTGATGGCCACACTCAGCCAGAAGCATGAACCTAGAAATCACACAGGTATGTCATTTTTGAGGTTTTCCTTTTCTTTTTGCCTTTCATTTGTGCAAGCAGAATATAAAAGTTATCTTATTATTTTTATCAGAGCATCTTCCAGTCCTGGCAACACAAAGTAGAATTCAGGAAAACGGAAGTTATTTATTCCATATACATATTCTGAGCTTTTCAGAACCCCTAAAAGGTGATGTTCTGGGCAGTAGTTCATATAAGTTTTTTCTTTATTCCTGATCCAGGAGTCTTTAAGACATCTATAAAACATCTCTATTAATTCATCTGCTGTGTTGCAATAAGCAGTAGAAACTGAAAAGACATGGTTTGATATATACTTTTTAAGAATTCCTTTGAATTCTTGATGATGTGTCAGGGTATTACCCCCCAAGGAGAATCATGATATTCAGAGAAATAGCTGGATACTGTGCTCAGATTTGGACTTGTCATGAGTGATCTGTCCTTTAGTGAGTGTATAAATACTCTGCAAATAGTTTATCATTCCAGAAATCAATACAGGAACATTAAAAAAAAAAAAGAAGAAGAAGAATTGAAGCAATTTGTGTTGCCCATTTCCTTTCTGTAATTGGAGTAATTAAAAATAATAATAATAATAATAATTCCATTAAAGACAGTAAGGGTTTGTAGTGTATAAAGGAATAAACTTTATTTTATGAGACTAAAGGAAAAGGTTAACAAACCTTTATAATCCAAACTTTAGAAAAGAGGTAATTTTCAAAGCTGTTGAAGGCCATTTGCTTTCCTAAACCTCTCTCTGGACTGAGGAGGTCTCTGAAAGAGATGTCTTCTTGTAATTATATGAAGCGGAAAACGTTATCATCCCCACTCCTGTGTTCCTTCACTCCAGAACACTTAAGCAGAAAGATCTATTCTATTCCCTTTAGGGCTTACTGACATGACTTTTCTTCAAGAGATTGGAAGAGGGAGATTGGGAGAGAAAACGTAAATATGTTAAGTGGCCAGATAAAAGGGAGGCTGAGACTGCTCTAGCACACCAGAGATGTGAGGTCTTGTGTCAGACTGTTGTACGGTGCCTTCTGACAAGCTGGGCCAGGTCTGCTGGCTGAAGATATCACAGCGTTCAAACAGAACTCAGACAGCTGCAGTAGATTGTTTAAAATATGCATTTTAGAAGCTCCTACAAGTTTTATCTTTGCATTCATGTTTTGTTGTGTCTGTTTCAAAATCTTTGACGCCACATTTTCAGCAAGGTTGATAATCCTTGTTTCTCAGTGTGGATGCTGAATGGATACTTCATTTCCTGCAGCGCAACAGAGACACTTAGTGAGAACTCCAGCCCTATCATTAAGAGGACAGGGGGGAAAAGTTTGGAGCTAAAAGAGGGAAGATTTAGATTAGATATCAGGGGGAATTTTTTGCTCAGATAGCAGTGAGCTGCCCAGTGGCACAGGCTGCCCAGAGAAGCTGTGGTACCTCATCCCTGAAGGTGCTCAAGGCCAGGTAAGATGGGGCTCTGGGCAGCTGAGCTGGTGGGTGACAACCAGCCCATAGCAGAAAGTTGGAACTAGATGATTAAGATCCATTCCAACCCAAGACATTCTGTGATTCTACAGTCCTATGATCCTATGATTCTACTAGTCGCATCTAATAAATTTGTTTTTGAGTAGAGCTGGATCCAGCTGGCCAGCCTGTCAGATTTATGTAAGTAATACTTGCATCAAATGCAATCTGAAAAAAAATAGGCAATATTCTGAAGATTCAAGCAAGGGTACATAAGATCTGTGTCACTAGGCTATAATCTGTATTCATGTTTGGGATACATTTTAACTCTTCATGTGCTTCAGTTTTAGGCTTGCAGACATGTATAAATGACCATTCTGTGTGCATATTAACTTGAGCCAAAGAACTCTTCAGCACAGGAAGAGGAAAGTTCTTCTTAGTCCATGGAGAACATTATGTTTTTTTGATTTTTGGTTTCTGTTGTTGTTGTTGTTGTTTTGTTTTTAACATCCTGTGAATTAAATTGTATTCTCAGAATTGCCTTCAAATGTGCCTTACATGCAGCTGGCACTGTGCTGTTGTGCACAGTGAACAGGTTATGCAAGAGCACCCCCTGGATAAAGCAAAAAGTGAAATCATTTCCTCCTCGTCATTCTTACAGGCTATTTTGGTGGATTCATTGTGTTACTTTGAATTGGCTTGTTTCACAGAATTGTTCAGTTTTTCCTGAAGACTGACTTAGAAGTGTGTGTACGTGTGTTGAGAGGCAGGAGGGAGAAGAGAAAAGGTGGTTTGCTATTCATGTTCAGTGCTCACACAGACATGATAGCTATTGTGCAGCTTATAAATCTGGGTGTGGTGCTACATACAGCAACCAAAGCGGATGTATCTACCCCCAGATGGGGAAGTTCCCAGTCTTAAGTCTTTCCTCAAATCCTGATCTCTCTGCAGGTTTGTAACTGATGTAATTGGCAACAGCCACACTAGCATATTAAATGTAGCCAAGAGATCAACTCAAATAGTGTCCTGCAATCATTGTTCAGTTGATTAAAAACACCTTAGCAAAGTTTTGGCTTGCAGCAGTTAGCAGTATCAGCAAATAATGCCCAGGCACAATTCAAAGTTCAGTGTGGGGCAGAGACAATTCCCAGTGAGCAGTATAGACTCAGCTGTTAGTGTAAGGAAAAAAATATATTTAATGGTATTATTTTGAGTATGTTGGTATATTTTTGTTTCTGATTGGTGGGAAAACTGTGAGCGGTTTTACTTATCTGCTGCCATTTTATGAAATAAAGTAGCAGAGCTCCCTGGTTAGAGTAGTTAGAGTAGTTAGAGTAGTTAGAGTAGTTTGCCACTAAAATATCTGAGTTCAAATCTGCTGCACCTTGAAACGCTAAGATCTCAAAAGTCCTTTAGATTCTTCATTTCCAACAAAATTGATATACTTACTTCTATTTACAGATCTCTATATATATCCATCCAGGAATAGTGATTTCCTACATCAACAAGTAGAAAAGTTAGAGAGTATGCTGAAATACAGGGACAGACAAATGCTCAAAAGGCAAGGCTGATGTGAAAGAATGTAACTTGTTCTTAACCTTATAGAATCACAGAATTATTTGGGTTGGAAGGAACCTTTGAGATCATCTAGTTCCAACACTCCTGCTACAGGTAGGGACACCTCCCTCTAGACCAGGTTGATTAAAGTCTCATCCAGCCTGGCCTTGATTGCTTCCAGGGAGGGAGCATTCACAGCCTCACTGGGTAACCTTTTCCTGTGTCTTACCACCCTCTCAGTAAAGAATTTCTTCCTAATATCTAGTCTAAATCTACCCTATTCCAGTTTAAAACCATTTCCCCTTGTCCTGTCACTACATGCCCATGTAAAAGTCCCTCCCCATCTTTCCTGTAGGCCCCCTTCAGGTACTGAAGGCCACTATGAGCTCCCCAAGGGGCATTCTCTTCTCCAGCCTGAAGAGCATCAACCCTCCCTCATCCAGTCCTCATAGGGGAGGTGCTCCAGCCCTCCTCTGGACCTGCTCCAAAAGCTCCACACCCTTACTGTGTTGGGGGCCTTAGAACGCGGTACTCCAGGTAAAGTCTCAGAAGAGTATAGTAGAAGGGCAGACCTTCTTTCTTGTTGTGTTCTAATCTGTTTGTCTGCATGCTCTTTTCATATTTCTTTTGTAAAAAACATACAACATGGATTTCTGAGAGTGTAAAAACAAGAAGACTAATTTTGCAGTGCAGTATGAAAATGCTTAGAACAGTAATCTCTTTATTGAAAACAATTTAATACATATTAAAGATTTTACTAATTGCATGATGAAAATATTACAGTGTGTGAAAAATATCATAAAATTGCAAATGAGAAAAGTGGAAAACAATTGTTCATATTTTTTAATGATAATGGTATAATGTCTTAATTTTAACAGAGATGGCAAGAACGTCCTCTTGAACTTGTATATTAAGCAATGGAGAGTAAAAAGGATAAACTAAGGCCATCTAAATAACTAAAATCACCCATTGTGCACCAGCACCTTCATGAGTGGATTTGGCAGCTCAGCATTAGGCAGATGCTGAACAACCGAAGGCTTAGGAACAGCATTTCACACAGTTGCAATTTTGTTGATTTAGCAGTTGATTCAGATGTGGAAGCATGAAGGTGCCAGCAGCATTTGTTCACCTGTTTGTGCTCCATCCACAACACTTAGTATTCTCTCAGAGGTCATTTCCCATTTTTCTTGTTATGATGGATTTTCAAATTTTAAATCTTCGTACAGTGCATACAGGTACATTGGACACCTCAGTAAAGTCACACATGAAAGAGAAAGCACATCTCAATTACTTTTTTTGCCTCAGTCTTCCCTGTTGTGTTCTAACCACACTGCAGCCAAGCTACAGTTGGCAAAGACAGGAAGTGGGAGAACGAAGAACACGCACTGTAGGAGAAGGCATTTTAATTGGTCACAGGACAAAGGGGAATGGTTTTAACTAAAAGAGAGGAAATTTAGGTTAGATGCTGAGGGAAATTTTTTTTACTGGGAGGACAGTGAGGCACTGGGACAGGCTGCCCAGAGAAGCTGTCATTGCCCCATCCCAGGAGATGTACAAGGCCACATGAGCATAGTCCTTTGCAATTTTGTTTAGTAGAGTGCTCCTTTCTATGGAGGGGATGTTGAAATCACATGGCTTCTAATGTCCCTTCTGACCCTAAGCATTCCATAACACTATGATCTCTTTTGTAAAACTTATTGGAGTTGGCATATACAAATATACAAGTTGTATTTTTGGATGATGTATGAGAAAAATAGAGTTGTGAAATACACTGTAGGTAAGATACAATTTTAAATTTTTAAATGAGTGATCAATTTTTGAGAAGTGAAAATGTTATTTGAAAGCTATCTGGTGTTTTATTTATTTTAAAGGGGTCGTAATAAATATGTTCATAGTGTCACTTTTAGATTTTAACTCTTAAAGATTGCGTGTTAACTATCATTACTGGAAATGCAGCAGCTATGACTATTTTTTTGCTTGAAGTCTCTTCTAAAGTATTTCCAGAATATTTTTCCAACATGTAAGTTTTATAAGCAAGTATTGTTTTAAGGATTTTTGTATTCTCTTAGGACTCTATGACATCCTAAATAACAATGGCTCTGGTGTATATAATCAACAAAATCCTACCATAGAGATGTATGTTCAGAATGTAATGCCTGTTTGTTTTAAATTATGTGTAGTTTTAACATGTAGGATTTATCTCACCATCACAGTATATTCCTCTAAAAACTCCTTGTTAACACAGAGAACAGGGATGCATGTAATGTTGTCTCTTTCTGGATTTAGATTCCCAAGCATCTATTGTTTCCCATCATTAATCTCTCTGACATTTCCTCCTTTATATAACTTTCCCATAATATTTTCTGACCTTAACTACATCTATCTCTTTCAAGTTTAATATCTTCTGGTAATTTCATCTTCCTCATAGTCTGAATGAAATCATGCTTTTTGTGATTTAAAACATATTTGAGATGAAGTTACTTTCAGAGCAATGGGCACATAAGAGGTTGCTAAAAAAAGTGTATAATAGCAATGATAACACACGTGACTGCAGATGCAACAGATGCATAGTTACAACTGCAGACTGAGCTTTTTCTTTGCTTATTTCTTTTTGAACTGATAGCATCTGAATGGCAAATGTGTGTAGGAGAGACAGTACTTTTAATCCATCCCTTGAAATATTCCTTTGACTTTGGAAAAGATTGTATCCAGACATGCGTGCATACACACAATCATATACTATATTAGCCCTATTACCTGGGGAACAAACACATCACAGATCAATCGTCATGGCGAAGGCTGTATGCAATTCTTTGATGACAGTAAGCACATACATAGGCATTTTACTTAACCAAAAGAAAAAAATGTTATTTTTCCTTGGATAAACATAACTACCATTTCATAAAGTTGAGGCAATCTGCTCTTATTACAGCAAAGACTTGGAGGAATCTTCTTTATTAGTTTAGATCTCTACTGGTGTAGGTATTCAAGGACTCAGAAACACATGTGAGTAGTATCAAGGACATATGAATGTCACATCTGCTCATGTTAATCCTTGAGGAGGTATGATGCTCTCACAGAACTAACACAAAAACATGTGCCTGTCTTTGACTTCAGTGCTGTAGTACTTGTTCTTTTGTTTTCATCTAAAGCTTCCTCACACAAAAATAATTCACAGCTAACATGGTCTCTCCTTGGTCAAGGTTTCTTCATCCTGAATGCATGCTCAGTCTCGCCACTCCACATTCATAAATAGTCTAAAAGCTTTCAAGCATCTGAGGTCATTGTGCTTCGCACAATTGTTCTTTGTTGTGCTCTGTGAAGGAGATTACATGAGGGCAGGCTGGAATTCCTGGATATCTTATTTCTCACTATTGAAGGGCTATCTCCTTGAATAAAAAAAGCAATAAGGCTATCTGAAGTGACCTTGGCAATTGTTGTGTGATTTATGGCATTATACTACTAGATTTGATTTCAGATGCAGAAGCCCTGGAAAATCATAAGGATCGCTTTCAGGACAGATAACGTCTGTGAACTGGTAAAATTTTGCTGGATGAAAGATATATTTTCTGAAATATAACTCATTCTATCAAAGTATTTTGTTATTATTTTCCTACATGATTTAACCCCATCTGTTATAATACCCCATTGTCAGCAGTTGCTGAGCTGTTAATCTCTGTAAGCATATTAAAATTAAACACATGTAATAGAAACAAGCTGTTGCACAGTAGGGGTAACTCTCAGTAAGAAGAGCCAAAAAGCAAATTATAAGGAATCTCATTATTACTAAATGAATATTACTAATGCAACTACTTCCTGGCAGACGATAATGTATTCAACACTGTATAGCAGAAGAATATGCTAAATTACTATCCTTTCATTTTAGATTGAAAAAAATAATACATGAAGCTGAGTATGAGAGATGAAGTTTGTCTTGTGCTTTATAACTTTGGATACCATTTGTTAGCCACAGAGGAAGGAGACTTCCAAGCTTTTGAACTGCTAGTTTTCAGAAAATAAGATACCAAGCAGTAGAATTAAATTGTGTTACCAGCTGTGAGGGATACTGTAATTTATCTCTGACACCAAAGAACTCAGACAGAAGAGGGAGACGTTGTGACTGCCGCCGAAAAAATTTTGGTTGAATTTTTGTCTTACAAGACATCAAGAAATCTGAACACTCAAAGTAGTAAACACCTTTAAGAAATATGCAAAGCTACCTGTGCTCTTGGGCCTAAGGTGATTTAAAATGTAATTTTATTCTCTACCTTAAGCTATAGTGAAGTATGTGTCCACTTGGAAACGAAAACTTGTGAACGTGGAGCAATCAGCGCACAGAAGGTGTAATGCTCTCTCTCCTAAACTTAACTGCAGTTTGTAAGAGACTTCCCAGTGGAATAGATGTCGATCTGGCAGGAACCACTTGGCTGCTTTCAGCCAGTCGGACCCTCATTCAGACCACAGAAGACAAACCCTCACTGACCTTGGAAGATCTGAGTTTCAGTAATCTATTTATGTTTCTTCCCACCTTCCTGAGATAACCATTTTGCAAGGTGTGTTTCAATGACAGCAGTTTGGATAGAACTCCTGAGAAATCCACATTTCAAAAAAGTATAAGAAAACCTTGTGATGGCTAAATGATGTTTTCTTTACAGAGTGTACCTGTACAGAGCTAGATTTAAAGACTTTTGTCTATGTGCACGGGGAATTTGCCATAGTATATTCATACAGGGAACAGTAGTTTGTGCAGGTATTATATCCTCATATATCCACTATAAATATGCAGTATTTTATATATCCACTACAAACCTAGCATATGACTTAAGCTTTATGTACTCTCAAGAGACAGAAGGAATATTCTACTTGTTCTCATCCCACTGAGGCTGTCATGAAGTCAGGGATACCTTCTAGCCACTACATCAGCTACATTTTTTCCACGACCTTAAATTACAACTGAGAAATATATTTTCAACAGGTTTCTAATTGAAATAAAACCAAATTTGTTAATTGAATGTAAACATTTTACAAAATGTGACAATTTTGTTTCAGGAAGACAGATTGTAATGTCAGTGAATGTCACTTCAAATTTCAAGAAAACTTCTATTTTTGTTGTGTTTCACAGCTACTCTTTTGGTTTTTATAAGTGGAATTTATCAAAATGCAGCATTTCAACTGTGTAGAAATTATCAGGATTCTTTTTCATTTTGTGAGGACAGGATGTGGTTCAAACTTCCAGAAATTTTTCCAAAAAGGAAATAAAATATTTTAATTGCAATGTTTGCCATAGCAAAGCACTTAGAATTTTAAAAATTACTGGTCACAGAAGCAGAGGTACAGAAATAGCCTTTTAATGATGATATATTTATTTATGGCCACTTCATAGAAGTATTAATTTGATTTGCTGTATGTCATGTTACAGTGCTTGAGTATTGCATGTTCAGAGGCCACATCACACAAACAGATGCTAGTTTGATGGGATATCACATGAATACCTGCTCTGTAGTCCATCATTCACAGCCTGTCTTCTGCTCATAGGAAGGGCAGAGAAACCTGAATGCATTGAATTTCATTGTACTTGGCCATCTTTTTTCCACTGCCAACAAAACTTTCCCAAAGCCATGATAATTTTGCATATTTCTGAGCCAAACTGAAGGCAGAAGGTGGCCTCTTCGATTCTTTCTCTGTGAACACTAGTACAGTCAGCATGTTTTAAATGAATGCTAATTCTCATCTATGAAAGAGGAGAAAATACAAGAACCAAAAAAATAACCATTAAGCTTCCAGTAGACAGTGTAAACATAGACATTTAAAATATCTTATAGTGCTGACATGATCCAGCAGGAACAAGGGTTTTGTACAAACCCCTGCAAGCTGTTGATGGGCAGGATTGGTTTTACTTGCAACTCTGAACCCAAGTAAGAGGTACTAAGAGAATTCAGAGAGGTCATGGAATTTTTTCTACTTTGATTGTCATTTATAACCAATGTATGTCTCCTGTTGATTTTGGACTTCTGCCCAAGGAAGTGGGGGAGGAATTTAAAATGGCCAGAAGTCGCTAAAATCTTCCCATTAAGCAAGAAGGTCCATTGTGTAAAGCCTCCATTTTTGCTAAGTTCTATTGTCAAATATTTTTCTAGGTTTTCCCAGTTTTCAACAACCATTCTTGTTTCCCTCTTCTTTGAAGAAGGATAACATCCTGTCCAGCCTCAAGCAGGGAAACCCCCCCCATGATGTGTGCGTGCAGTTCAGCATGCATGCAGTCCTATTCACAGCTCTTGGCAAATACTTAGGTGGATTTCTATGCAACCGTAGCTGGACTTGAAATCTTGTACTCAAGTATCACTATGCCCAAGAGATTACTGTGCACCATTTCAACAGAGGAAAGCACAGAATAAAATCCAGTAAACACCAGACAGCGAAAGAGCAGAAATACTATGAGTCTGTGTATAAATATATGTGTGGCATTGCTACAACTAGAGTACACCTCTGATTTCCAGTTTAAGTAGGTTTGAGAATTGAGAACAGAATAGTCCTGCAAATCTAAAGCTACATGCCTTTCCTACAGAAGACAAGAGCCTCCTATCTGTTTATTTCCATACTTTCTGTTGTGTTCTTCTGTTAGAGTCGCTACATTTTCTGAGGTAAACAGAACTGCTGCTTTTGGGACACATGAGTGTCTCGGCAGTGGCAGGGCTTATCTCACTGATATTTTGTCAACTGTCAGTGTTTCAAATGCTCAGGGGCTGGAACAACAATGTCAAAGTTATTTAATCATCCTGATTTTACTAAAAGTCAGCCGAGAATTTTCATGGGATGACTGAATGAAGTTTCTTATCATTATGTCTTCCAGACCTTTTCAGCATGGAAAGTAGTCACAATAATGACTAGACAAGCTAGGCATCTTATTAGGCAGAATATTTATGGTTAGTGAGCAATCTTGTAGAGTTTTAGTGCCTTCTTCCTGAATGTTCCTGTAAAAAAAAGGCTAGAACTTATTCCCTCTTACTTTTTCAATAACAAATACATTGATCACATGTTGTTAACTGTAAGAGCAAGAACAAATTTACCATTACACTGACCATAACAGAAATGTTCAAACTATTAAGGTTGGTCAATACCTCCAAGATCATCCAGTCTAACTGCCCACTATCACCAATATTTCCCACTAAACAATGTCTGCCAGTACAATATCTAAACATTTCTTGAACACCTCCAGTGATGGTGACTCAACTACTTCCCTGGGCAGCTTATTCCAGTGGCTGACCACTCTCTTGGAGAAGTATTTTCAGATGTCCAACCTGAATCTTTCCTGGTACAACTTAAGGCCAATCTAGTCCTATCTCTAGTTACTTGGGAGAAGAGGTCAATCCCCACCTCATCACAACCTCCTTTCAGCTAACTGTACAGAGTGATAAGGACACACCTGTGTCTCCTCCACACTGAAAAATCCCATCACCCTCAGCTGCTCCCATAAGACTTGTGCACCAGATCCCTCACCAGTTTTGTTGCCCTTCTCTGAAGGCGCTTCAGGGCCTCTATGCCTTCCTCGTAGTGAGGTGCACAAAACTGAACACATTACTCAAGGTGTGGCCTCAGCAGGGCTGAGTACAGAGGGATGTTCACTTCACTCCTCCTGCTGGCAGCACAACTTCTGATGCAAGCCAGGATGCCATTGGCCTTCTTGGCCACCTGGGCACACTACTGGCTCATGTTCAGCCGAGTGCTGACCAATACCCCAAGGTCCATTTCTTCCACACAGTCTTCCAGCCACTCTGCCCCGAGCCTGCAGCATTGCCAGGGGTCGCTGTGGCCAAAGTGCAGGACCCGGCACTTGGGCATGTTGAACTTCATCCCATTGGCCTCAGCCCAGCTATCCAGCCTGTCCAGATCCCTCTGGAGGGCCTTCCTACCCACAGGCAGATTGTCACTTCCAGACAACTTGGGGCCACCTGCCAAGTTACTGACGGTGCACTCAGTGCCCTCATCCAGACCACAATAAAGATATAGAAAGGACATGTCCCAGTACGGACTCCTGGGGAATACCGTTCGTGACCAGTCACTACCTGGATTTAACTTCATTCACCACCACTGTCTTGGCCCGCGCCTCTTGCAGTCCTTTAGCCAGCAAAGAGTGCAGCTGTCAAAGCCACAGGCTGTCAGCTTCTCCAGGAGAATACTGTGGGAGACAGTGTCAAAGACTTTGCTGAAGTCTAGGTGGCCTATGGCAACAGCTTTTCCCTCATCCACCAGGTGGGTCACTGGATAGTACAAGGAGATCAGGTTGGTCAAAGAGAACCAGTCTTTTATGACTGCATGCTGGCGTGGCCTGATTGCCCTGGTTGTCCTCCACAGGCTGTGTGATCGCCCTCAAGATGGTCTGCTCCATAATCTTACTTTACCTCATCATAACCTTACTGTAGTCCAGATGGAGTAGCACATCCCTAACAGTTTCCATGTGAATCGTGGAGGGTTTACTCTGCTCCCCATCCCAGACTTCCAGGTCAGGGGATAGAGTACGCTGAGGATAACTGGTCTGACTTTTGAAGACAGATGTACAGAAGACAGTGAGACCCTCAGACTTTTCCATGTCCTCAATGGTCTTGTTCCCTGCTGCACCTAGTAAAAGATGGAGATTCTCCTTAGCCCTCCTCTTATTATTAATATATTTGTCAAAAATTTTTTTGTTCTCTTTTTCCCCAATGGCTAAGCTGAGTTGAAGTTTGGCTTCTGCTTTTCTGATCTACTCCCTTCATATCTTAAGAGCTTTGCAGTAATCTCTCCGATTTGCTCACCTCTACTCCTACAGAAGGTAGATTCTATTTTTCTCCTGGAGCCTCAGGAAAAGCTCCCTGTTCATCCCCATCTTCTTCAGATGTCTTCTTCAGATCTTCTTCTCCTCAGACCTGGTGCTCCTGCACCATTAAGACTTTTTTATTGAGGAACGACCAGACTTCCTGGACCCCTTTACCCTTCAGGACTAAATCCCAAGGTACTGTCCCCACTTGTCTACTGAACAGTTCAGTGTCTGCCCTCCAGAAGTCCAGGGCAACAGTTTTGCTGCCCCTACTCCTGACTTCACCATGAATCACTCTGTGGTCACTCTGTTCAAGTCAGCTCCTGATCTCACATTTCCCACAAGTCTTTCTCTGTTTGTGTACAGCATGTCTAGCGGTGTGCCTCCCTTTGCAGGCTCTCTTACCAGTTGTGTCAAGAAGTTATCTTCCATACAATCTAGAAACCTCCCAGACTGCTTCTTCTATGCTGTATTATATTTTCAGCATATATCAGGGAAGTTGAAGTCCCCCACGAGAACAAGGGCCAGCAATCAGACAGCTTTTGTCAGCTGTTCATACACTGAAAGTGTATGTTCATATTCAACTGGCTTAACATTAAATACCTAGCAGAAATGAATCTTAGCCTTAAGATTGTGTGAGCCCTATATACAGAAAAATAAATACAGGACTGCTTCTGCGAGCTACAAGAAAGCTCTTCGGCTATATAATCTCTAAATTTGAACTAGGTAAATCTAGGCTAATGTCATTGTTCCTTGGTAGTTAAAGATTTAATATGTGAGAGTGAGGTAAAATGGATTATAACTTCATGAGGCTATTTCCACACTTCAGAATAAATGACCACAATCTTCACCTGCATGCAGTGAGAGAATAGCAGACAGAAATACTGTACAAAAGAAGCAGTCAGCAGTCCTGACAAGATTAACTGGCTTTTTCTATAGCAACAATGAGGTTCTTGTCTCTCTGTAATATATACGTCAGCTGTCCACAGCAATGATAGTTATTGGTCACATATACCATATTAATGTGGTCACAGGAGTCACAGTGTGTTTTTTAATTTCTGTTCAGGAATTACTCTCAGAAGATGCTGAAGAAATGATTTCTAGAGAACGCAACAGAAGGCACTTGTTTCACTGGATTGTTAAACTGAAGGAACTCAAGGGGAAGAGATGAAAGAAAGAGCCACATAAAAAGAACAATGCATAAGCTATGAAACAAATGCAGAACAATTAGCAGGTGTAGTTAGCAAATGCAAAACAGCATTTCCTAAAAGACTGGCTCAGCTTTTTAAGTTCATACCACATATAAAGCAATCTGTATTTTTCCTTCCTAACTGTATATTAAGAATTCAATAAGGCGAGTTAAATACAATAAAAAATGTATGATTTAAAACATAAACTATTTACAGTTCCACTGATGAAAGAAATGCATCTAGACTTCATAAGTAACATTTTATTCTCCTTATTAGTTTTAAATAGCAGATCCTGGTGATTGAGGGCTGCTGACTTCCAAATGAGTAATGGAGGAGAAAATATATCCACAAAAGCTAGAATGGCAAAAGCAAAGGTAAGGTTTTTAAGTCCTCTGGAGTATAAGATCCAGACTGAAAAAAGTTACTGACAAAATGGAAGATCATTCCAAAATCGTATAAAGTTTTGTGAGATGATAATAAAATACCAACATTAGATTGGAGAAGTCAATAATTGCAGAAAATAAAGACTCAGGTAAGAAAAAAAAAAAAAAAAAAACATAAAAAGAATCTGATATTGCAGTAATCACAAATACAGCAGAAGTCAATGGTTTGATGCTACTCATGGGGTGAGTGGGCAGGGAGAGTTTACTCTAAAATGTATGCAAAACAAAGATGGCAACTCTTCCATAGTTTGATGGATGCCTTTCATGGAACACATCTATGACTAATCCAGACTTCACTAGCAACATGCAAACTATGGGACGAATACAAGTACAGCAGTCATTGATGCTCCACTGTACTCATACTGGGGTGAGGGGAAAGCCATGAGACTGCCTTAGTGCAGCTTAAGTTTATAAATTTTACTGAGAGACTAAGTTTAGTAACTCAGATTTTCTGGTGTGCTAGTGTCGTACAGTCGTAGAGGGATTTCAGTTGGAAGGGACCCTTAAAGATCATCTAGTCTGACTGCCTTGCAGTGAACAGGGACACCTACAGATAGATCAAGTTGCTCGGAGCCTCAAGCAGCCTGACCTTGAATGTCTCCAGGAATGGGACATCCACCACATCTCTGGGTAACCTATTCCAGTGCTCCAGGAAAACATAAGTGCTCATATTGTGCATAGGCAATGGAAGGAAGAATTAAAATGAGGTTATGAAATATGATAGGCTGTAGATGGATTTCTGGATGAAAACAAAAATTCAAATTGGAAATGGCAGGACACAACTTACTGAAAATGACATAAATAGCATGCTAGTAACGGGAGGGTAAGATTGGCTAAAAACAGAAGAGGACAAAGCGGAGGAAGGCGGTAGGGAAAGTGGGTGCTTTAAATCCTTTAGTCACAGCTGCCTCACTGTCACCAGCAGCAACAACCTGCAGGGTGTAAGAGATCAGCCATGTGGCCATTACCTCTCATGGAAAGGGAAATGAGAAAAAATACCCACTTCTCCCACATGAAGCCTTGTACATTCCTGTATCCATGATTTATATTCTCAAAATAAATCTTGACTAAGATGCAGGCTTCACATCCCTCTCAGAAAATCTCTTGGTTTTTTTAAATACCACACTGTCATCTGTATACTGTCTTTGAATCTCGTACAAAGGGCAGCATCATTTTCAACAGCAGACCTCACAACACCTTTATCGGGCATTCATTTAGGACTGACTCCAGAGGGAAAATCTTGCCTACACTGTTTAACTTTTTCTTCCCATTTATATTACAGCCTGGTTCACCAACCCACCCTCTGGTTTCCCCCCCTCACTGTTAGTTATTTAATGCTAATGAGCATAGGATGCATGATTCCAGAGGCTGTTAGAGATAAAGAGACAGTAAGTACGTCTGACAGGTGACTGCCTGATCCTTTCTCTATTTTGTCACTTTGGCTGCACAGTGCTGCTGTGGCCTTCAAAATGGAATGCATAGTGAAGGATGGTGAGGACCTGGTGTACCTCAGCAGGGATCTGTCCCCAGCCCTGCTTCTCACACTGGGTCTGATTGACTGCAGCAGGGCTACTTGCAGGTGGGATCCTCATGCCCCACTTTAACATGTGGCAGAGCTGGTGAAAGCAAGAATTGTGGATCCATTTTTGTTGCTTACTGTGCTTACAGGCCTTCAGAGTTGTGACTGTCCTCATAAAATCAAACTTCTTCCTCCCCTTACTTTCTCAGCATTTATATTATATAGTGATTTTCACTTTGATGGGAAAGGAACTACTGGGCATGCAAATCATTTTGGTACTTTCTATAAGAAAAATACTTTGATTCTCTGTTTTCCAGAGGGAGGGAGGGGAATGCTGTGATTAATGCTGTGCTACTTCCTAAAAGTTACTTTAATCTCCATAATCCCAGCAATATGATTTTTGCTTGTGTGGAAAGCATGTATGCAAAAGACGATAGGAAAAACTATACCGCAGATCAGGTTTTGCATATACAGTGGGAAAACCAGTAGAGCAGTCTGCAGACTTCAAACAGCTTCCACTGTGTTTTCCTGAAGAATAAGGAAGTACATGGCTTTACATGAGCATAGATGTACAAAAATTGCTTTGTTTCCAAAGCCAACTACTGTAAAATGGAGTCTGTTATAAGGTCGGGTTTTTAAGATGTCAACTCATGTATCATCGTGGTTTATGTCAAATAGGCTAATTGTGATCTCAGCACTTTCTCTAGAGTGAAAGTTGTTGTCTTATAGCATTGGTACTGACTGTACTTGTATTCCTGATGTGTCAGCAGGCATGAAAAGTTAAACCAGAAAGAACACTTCCACTAAACGACTTCATTAAAATACACTGTTTCGTTGGAGCTAAAATGTCTTAAGGAGACCTGCTGGATAAGCTATGCAGATTTCAACATTACTATGTTCAGTATGTCAATTTTCTTCCTGTGAGAGCATGACCAGCTTCAAATGTAATAATTCCTGCCTTTGCTGTCTGGACCAAGCAAACTGTTCTGAGACGAAGAGCCCTCATGGCAAGTAGATGATATAATAGCTCCAGTTTTTTGTGTGCACTTAACACCTGCATGGGACTGACACTGATACTCTCAGTTGAAGACACTGGTGCTTTTTTTTCATTTACTTCACAGCCCAGCTCCAGTGAAAAGACCAGCTTTCCCATGACTCTTTCTCCTAATATACTCCCATGACTATTTCTTCTAAATATACTGGAAAACTGATCAAAATCTGTACCTTCATTATTTTATAAAACCAAAGGGAAAGCACTTGTTTTACTGTGAAAAAAAAAAGCAACTTGGAGTGACAGAGATCTGCCGTGGAGCATAAAGCTCCTCCTCTGGCTCACTTTCATGTGAAGTCAAAATGTGTTTTTTTTTCCTACATGGATGCTTCAGTGACTGGCAGTAGGTTTGAAAACTTTCATGAATGCTCAGAAATAAAAGCCTGAGGAACTGAGTTAGTGGTCCAAGATAATTTTTAGCTGGCCTTTCTCTGGAATAAGGATCTATGAGTTGTTAGACTCAACAGACAAAAACACACCATGTGAGCAATTCCAGTGCCTTTATTTTAGTAGTGCCAATTCCATTTTCCAAGCAGATAAGATCAATAGTGCTAAGAAGCAGAAGCAATGTAAAAGATTTGATGTCACAGTTTTGTAGTAATAAGTTAAAGCTGGTCAGAAAAATTTCATTGATTTTTTTTTTATCTCATTCACATTTGCTGAGTTTTTCTCCAGAGTCTGCAGGAGTCATTTCCAGTTTTCTGCCAAGATATCCATCCATGAGCCCATCAGGCAAATTAGAGGGGTCTGGACTGCCAGGAGCCCAGGGATCTGGAGCAGCCCTGGTGTGCAACTGACTCCGTAGTCAGCAGGATCTGCTGAGTCTCCTGGATGAGGACCATTGGAGATTCAACATGCTACGTAGTGAGGCTAACAGTTTTGTGTTCCCTCACTGGGCTGGCTGCCCGTCAGGGCTTCTGAGGAATCTGGGCTGTTAGCCAGACTTGGTAGGACCAGGCTCTTCAGTATTTGTATAATAGGCAAAATTGCTAATTCTCTGGAACAGGACTCCCAGTACTTAAAAGAGGGTTGGGGGTGGGGACAACAATGTTTTTCAATGAGGCTGCTTGGACATTCAACTTTTGCAGTACTCCATGTAATGTAATTGCTTTGTTCAAACAGCCTCTTAGCTATTCAGGACAGAAATTCTAGGTGTAGATGAGTTCATACAGCAATCACTTGCTGACATAGTGCCTTGGTGTTCCATTCTCAGGAAAGATTTGTTTGTACAAAGGGGAATCGATAGATGAAAAGCCAGTGTGACTTAGAACAACAGAATATCCAGATTGGATGGACCCCTGGGCAGCCTGACCTTGTGTGGAGCAGCCCATGGCAGGGGAGTTGGAGCTCAATGATCTTTAAGGTCCTTTCCACCCTAAGTCATTCTACGATTCTATGATTCTAACTTTCTCTATAAAAGAGATCACTTCTAACCGAACTGTACAACAGTGGACACAGTTAACAGTGGACTGTCTGTGAAATAGATTATCAGCATTTAAATAAGTGATCTGACACTTGATTTCACAGATTTTGGAACTGTTATTATGTACAAGATGAAGCACTTAGAAGCTGGAAAGTTGATTAAACAATTTATCTTGTAGCCGTCTGGCTGTTCAGTTATTAAACCTGAACGCTTGCAGCCATACATATGAACAGCAGGATAATTTCCCAATTGTGGAACAACTGCTGTTTTCAGTTTGTTTCAAAGGGAAAAGGTGCTGGTGTTTCACAGTGAATTTGCTCAGGAAGGTTCCTGTATGGCAACAGATAACCACTGATGTCCTGTCAAAACTGTAACAGAAAATACTGCCTCTTTACTTTGCAGTAGTTTGCCAGAGTGTTGGGCTTATAAAGGAAGAGAAGAGGGGAATCAAGGTAAAGAACCTAAATCAAATAATTAGCTACAAATTTTGTTTTGCTTTAAGCTAAAACTTCTTCCTACACACACCCTGATTTTCAGTGCATGAAAAGGCTTTCTCAAACTTAAATCCACCTCATATAATTCATACCCATTGTTACACTTATGTAGATTCCTTTAACCCAAAAAACAATTTATTTAAATGCTCATTAGAACCCAAAGATGAACAAAAAAGGCCATTATGTTTGACTCCTCTGGACTTCAGATAAGTTACAAAGCTTGCAGACTTAAGTTTTGCTTGTTTTTCATAGAATCATACAAATGCTTTGATTAGGAAGGGGCCAAAAAGACCATCTGATTGCAACACCACCAACATGGGTAGCAACACTTTTCACTAAACTAAATTACCCAGAGACTTTTCCAATCTTGCACTGAATGCCTTTAGAGATGGGGCATCCACAACTTCTCTGGGCCATCTGTTCCAGTGTCTCACTACTCTGTGAATTAGCAGATATTAGCAATCTCTTGCTAATGTCTTATCCAAATCTGTTAGTTGAAAGCAACTATGCCTTGTCCTGTCACTAAAGTCCCTGATACAGAATCTCTCTTCAGCTTTTTTGTTGACCCCTTTAGCTGCTGAAAAACTGCCCTCTAATCATCTTCATGGCTTTCTCTGGACCTGTTCCAACAGCTTCACATCTTCTCATCTGCTAGGGCCCCAGACCTGAATGCAGTACTCCAGATGAGGTCTCAGGAGAGCAGAGCAGAGGGACAATCTCCTCCCTCAACCTGCTAGCAACTCTTTTTTCTCATGCAACTCAGAATACAGTTGGCATTTGGGGCTGCAAGAGTACATTCCAGGCACATATCAAAATTCTCATCCACTAGTATTCAAAGCCCTTCTCCACAGGACTCCTCTCTATCTTTTCCTTGCCCAGCATATGCGTGTGCTTGGGATTACCAGGTGCAGGACTTTGCACTTGCTCTTGAACATCATGAGTTTGCTTGGGCTCAGCTCTCAATCTCGAAAGATTCCCTCCAGTGTGCTGTGTATATACGCGCGCAGTGTGCACACATATCTTGGTGTGGTCAGCATACTTCCAGAGGATACACTGAATCACAGGATCATAGAATTGTAAAATGGCTTGTATTGAAAAGGACAATAAAGATCATTTAGTTCCTACCCTCATAATGTGGGTGGGCTTACCAACCACTTGATGATGTTGTCCAGAGCCCATTCAGCTTGACTTCAAATACTGCTAGTGATGGGGCAATGGCAGCTTCTCTGGGCAGCCTGTCCCAGTGCCTCACTGTCCTCCCAGTAAAAAAAATTTCCCTCAGCATCTAACCTAAATTTCCTCTCTTTTAGTTAAAACCATTCCCCTTTGTCCTGTGACCAATTAAAATGCCTTCTCCTACAGTGCGTGTTCTTCGTTCTCCCCCTTCCTGTCTTTGCCAACTGTAGCTTGGCTGCAGTGTGGTTAGAACACAACAGGGAAGACTGAGGCAAAAAAAAGTAATTGAAATGTGTTTTCTCTTTCATTTGTGACTTTACTGAGGTGTCCAATGTACCTGTATGCACTGTACGAAGATTTAAAATTTGAAAATCCATCATAACAAGAAAAATGGGAAATGACCTCTGAGAGAATACTAAGTGTTGTGGATGGAGCACAAACAGGTGAACAAATGCTGCTGGCACCTTCATGCTTCCACATCTGAATCAACTGCTAAATCAACAAAATTGCAACTGTGTGAAATGCTGTTCCTAAGCCTTCGGTTGTTCAGCATCTGCCTAATGCTGAGCTGCCAAATCCATTCATGAAGGTGCCGGTGCAAAACGGGTGATTTTAGTTATTTAGATGGCCTTAGTTTATCATTTTTACTCTCCATTGCTTAATATACAAGTTCAAGAGGAAGTTCTTTCCCGGTGAAATTAGGACATATCGTTATCATTAAACTCTTTTCCAAAACCTCTACTAGTTCAATGTCAGCCTAATGTTGAGCTGCCAGCACCATTAAAACCATTAAAAAAAATTATCCTTTGCAATTTTGTGATGTTTGTCACACAACTCTTTATAATATCTTAGTCAGTGTGGTTAATAAAACTAATATTTCAAATCCATCTCTCTCCAGTTTGTAGACAAAGATGTTTTGCTGAACAGTCTCAAATGCTTTACACAATCCACAAGAGGATGTCAATTGTTCTTCTGTATATTCATTGCAGAAAGCCAACAATATTCCCAGGTAGATTTGCCCTTAATGAAGCTATGCTGGCTGTCCCCAATCATGCTCCATGACCTTGCTGGGTAGGGAGATGAGGCTAAATGGCCCCTATCTGGCCCTAAGTCTACCTTTATTTCAAAAATGGGAGTTATGGGAACTTTGCCAGACTTCCAAATCTCTCAAATATGATGGAAGGAGACAAGGAAGGATGTCATAATAGACGGTATCAATTGTTTTGCACAAAACTGGAGTATGGTGCTGCAGATCTCTTTTAATACAAGTGTCAAAATTGTAGTCAGACTACATTTATTTCAAAATAATTTTAAAAAATAATAATTGAAGCTGTAATTTTTGGCTTATTTAAGTGATGACAGATCATATTTTGTTCTTAGTTCCTGTTGTCCCTTTCTGCAGCTTAAATGTTTTCTTAAAACAACTGGTGAGGTTACAACATGACAAAAAAATGAGTTATTGCAGAAATTAATATGAGAGATCTAACTTTCTGGAAATACATGTTGATAAAGTGATACCAAAAATAGTGTTCTGGCTGTTGAATTTAAGGGAGATGGGAAACTGTAAACAGTGCATGAAATTTTGAGGCCATTTTAATTCTTTCAATTTCAGTTCTGTCCTTTGCTGGAAAGAGTTCAAACCCACATTTGTCATCCTGCTTTAGGTACCAGGATATAGGCTGCTGTGTATGTTCCTGTAGTTTGTTCAAGTCAGTATATCAAATGACTAAAACATGCATAGGAGTAAGAACTCTTCTGCTCTGCGATGTGTGATAATTATCTGGCTAATAGGTCAGGTTGCCACTAGTTCTCTCTTTCAGGTCAGATGAATCTTTAGACCATTTTCTGTGCAGTAGAACAGCTTAAACAGGGTGGAGGAGACTTCTAATATAGAAAAGCCAATAACATTAGAGGTGTTCACTTATGAAGTCACAAGCTTTGAAACTCCTAAAGCAAGGAAAAGCAATTGACCTTGGGTTTCCTGATTCCTTGCAAATATTCCTTGGATGCAGTGTAAATGAAGACACACGTATTGAGTATCCCCAGTGAAAAGAGTAGACCTTTCTCAGCATGTGGAGTGGAAAGAGAAAGGCTCCTGGGTACAGATTCTGACTTGGCAGATACAGGCTGCCTGAAATGATCTGATATGAGATTCATTTGTGTAATCAGATCTTCCTACTGACTATCTGCAGAGAAGCTTTCTATATGAACTCTAGAATCTACTACTCAAATGATGTGACACAACTTTCAGACTTGAAAGATTTCCATTGAAGTTGATACAATCTTTAGTATAACATACACCATATTAAACCATAGGCCTACCCTCCTCAAACTGTAATGCTTTCAGTACTGAGGAGTAAACCTTTCACCAACTTCTGTAGTAGGATTTCAAAAACACAGTCTTGTTTGCTTGCAAAAATAATACAATCTTCAAGTACTTTGAAAATGCTTTGGCAAAATTCTCTTTTAGAGGTTTTGCATGGAGAAATTCAGTCTCTAGAATACTGAGAGATAGTCATATTTGCTTGTTCTAATATATTCCAGCCAATATGACTAAACATTATTCTTGTGCTTTTTTAATTTCCTCTGGTGATTCATAGCCCAAAGTCTATTGATAACATTGGATACTTGCCACTTTCACAGCTGAACATATTGCAGAAATCTAAAAACATTTTTGAAAGAGCTAGATGACAAAATTATTAAAAGCTCTTGATGGTATGCAATGTATTTGTAGCTCATGAGTGGGAGAATCCACTGCATATTAACCATTGCTCAGAAATGATACCTTATGAGCTCTTTTGCTCACTTAGGAAGGGCTTTGTACTATGGGTATTTTTTCAGATTTTAACTTATGTAAATCATATGCATTAAGGGAGAAACAGATGTGTGGTGGAAATTACTCTCTATTTAATAAGAAAAGAGTGTCAGTAAGGCTTCATTGTCATAGTAAATGTATATGGTACTTCACCAATGCCTGTTGTTCCCAGCCAGCAGAATATTCTCAGTTGGATATTTCTCTCTGCTTCAAATTTAATATTTACCTTAACTGCGTTCAGTCAGGTTTCCCACATGGTGCCCAGGATGGATTGTCTTTTTCCTCCCAGTCAGTTGGGCAGAATCACAGAATCATAGCCTTGATGTGTGTAGCCTAGAGAATCTCTAGCAACTCTTTGAGCCTCTCTGTTATCATGGTGCATATTTGACTGCTGAAACCAAAGCTGCCGAAGTTCATTGCTTCAGTTTCTTGGCTAGTCAGATCAAAGTTAGGATGGGTATAAGTAGGAGTCACTTCTGCAGATGTGTCTTGTAAAGAACCTTGGTTTTCTTCTGCCTTTGATTTAATCTTTGCTATCTAGTTACTAAGGGCCTGGTCATTTTCCTAAAAGTATCCCTGGGGCATGATGTCATCCTTTGTTAGTGAGGAAAAGCTCATGAGAAAAGATGGGTCTTGCATTATATTCTAAAAATAGTGAGGTCACTCCCCTCATCAACAGATAAGATTTTCAAGTTAAGAAAAACCCCATGTAATCTCACACAGACAAAGCACACCAAAACAAGTGCAAGGAAATGTGCCAGTGAAGTCTAATTGTGGGAAAAGACATCCAAAATATTTAATGCTTGGTTAATTTAACTTTTCTGTAAAAAGTTTGTCAAAATTGAAGACTTGCCGAGCAAAGCATTAAAATAATTTTGTAGAAAACTGGGTTTTTCCTGTTCTGTGAAAGCTGAACTGAGTTAGATTCATATAAACTTTTTTTTTTTTTTTTTTTTGAGATATTTTATTGGAGCAGTTTTCAATGAACGGTTTTGGGGCCCTAAAAATAAATTAATCTTAGGCAAAGCATGAGAGAAAAATCATATAAATATGTCAACCACCCCTACAGAAGGTAGAAAAAACTTCAAATGAAACAATGTAATACTGACATTAAATTTGGACGAAAGTAGTAAATCCGGGCTAAGCTCAGTAGAATACAATTCAGTAACCCTTTATGGCAAGACCTGGGGAGAAAGATGTAAGTAGGACCAAGACCAAACTCACTGAAAAATAACAACTATGGGTTGGGGTGCGGGGGGAACAAACAGTACCTGCAGTGTTCAGTGTATGAGGTCTTAGTGCGGGTAATGGGAAGGAGAAGGAAGGATTGTGATGGGAGAGTTTGGAAGTGCTAGAGTTCAAATGCCTGTAGATCTCAAATTAGCAGAGGTGACATCCTACATGGAGGCAGAAATTGATAACAATAACTCACAAGTAGGTCATAGACAGCATTAATATGGGCTCATATAGTACCTGAGGATCTGAAGCTTCTGGATATTTGTGAGGGATGGAAGGCAGGATGGAAGACTTTTTTTATATACACACTATTCAGCTTATGTAAATCATACTATATTTAGGTTTGATTGACCTTAACAGCGTGGAAACTTTTAAATACAATAAGATTCTGATAAAAGTTTATTGGACACATCTATCAAGCAAACTATTGTCAAGGAAAATGATGACAGAAGCATTGAGGATAGCTTAAGATTTCTTGAAAAAAACACTATAGTGAAAACAACAATAATAAAATTTAGCATTATGATCTCTTTTTGAGAATTTTGTATGACCAAGAAATCAGTAAAAGTAGAGAACGCTCTTCTAGGTTTGGAAACGGGAGTACTAGCTTATTTCCTATGCTACTTGAGGTGGTGACAGCCAGTGACAGCTGCCACTGACTTGTATGGATAATACTCACTTACTATTCATGCGATATTTGGATAAGAAGAATGATGAATTTTTGCTTTTTTTAGAAAATTGCTTACAACTCTCTAGCTCAGATAAGTACTAAGACTAATTATAGCACAAGAGATTCGCTACTTTTATCTTCAGAATTCCAAGCTATTCCCAAATCTGATGGATTTGAGGATGTTGTTGTTTTAATGTTCTGGGGTTTGCATACGGGTATTTGTTCCAGCACATTCCCTCCCTGACCTGTCAAACTCCAGATGAGTTTACCTCCATAAAAGTCTTGTACTGACTTTAACTTTCAACAATCAAACTCCTAGCAAAATAATGTAAGAAACTGAACTGTGAATTGTTCTTTGTTATGAATATATAAGGCATATACTGTTACTAGTTTCCTGAAATCCCACAGACAGATTGGAAGTTCAAGAATTTGTTAATGCTTGCAAGTGTCTTAAAGTCTCTTCTGTCAATGTCTCAGACAAAATTTGAGCAAATTCATAATCTAACTTACCACTGATAGCAACTGCAGGTGTTTACTGCACACTAAAATCAGATTTAAATGTATTTTATCATCTACTAAAATGCTTCTGCAGTTTCTGAAAATTCATGTAAATATGCGAATTTCTGACTATCAGCAGACTAAAACCAATATCTGCTAACTTCATTTATTTCTAGCTATGCTTCTTATAGTTTTTGTTTATGTATGGGAAAAAATAATGACAAATCTGAATTGTCTCACCTATTTCTACATTAGGTGCCTGAGGTAGGTTGGGATCTACTTCTTTCCACGCACTGCAAAGGTCATTCAGATGTAGATGGTGGTGTGTAAATTAGCTCCTCCAACACAGTCCTTTATCCTTCTGTAAGTTTAACTATCGAAAGCGTCACGCACTGTGTTGTTTTTACTGCTAGCATGCTGAGAATCTTTCACCAGAGTATTGATACTACCAGTTTCTACACAAAGGAAAACATATACTTGAATTCTTTGAAGGTGATAGTCTCTTGTTCACTGAAGGAAACAGAAAACACAGGAGTAGAGGGGTAGTAACAGATGAAGGCAAAATTTAATCCAGGAAAACTGTTTGTATTAGCTGGAAAATGATAGAATTAATAGTTTAAAAATTAAAAATCTAAAACAGAGTTTTCTTAAAACCAGTAAGACATATATATTTCTATTTACTGTTATCAGCATTTGTTCATAGGTTAAAAATACCATGTTGTCAAACAAAGAGATGTGTTCCCAAAAATGAAAAAAAAAAAAAAAAAAAGTTATAAAATTATTGAACAGTTTGAATGATTATTATGGCTTAGTGAGTGGTCTGAACCAACTGGTGCAAATCATGAGAATTTCAGTGGTGATAACTTTTAAAATGTCCAACAAGCATGTGGCTATATAATGGATTTTAAAAGAATCTTAACAACAGGAAAAGATTGGAAGGTTTTCTCGAGGTTTTGAACAAGTGAAAATGTAAGGGAAAATAAAACAAAGCCTTTCCATAGGTCACCCATTTATTTCATATTTGACATAAAACAGAAATCAGCGTTTCATACAGTATTGCTGTAGAGAAAAGGCAAAGAAAGCTGTGCTGCTAAAAACTGAATGCACCTACCCCAAAACATTGCTGCTGGGACTGGAACACTCAAAATAGAAAAGACTTCATCACAGCTGAGATTGTCTTTCTCATCTGCGACCACTGAGAACTTTGCAAACAAATTTTCATTTCAGCAGGCAGCCTCAAACAATTATTTGAATGTCTGAAGTGTTCCAGTTATGGCAATAAGCTGTTAGCTAGGGAGAAATATTGCGATCTCCTATGACCTAAATGTCTTTCCATTACTTCCAGGATATTAAAAGTGTCAGTTCAACCCAAATGTCAATACCTGTTTTAATATTGGTTTATACAGAAGAATATATGAGAGATAAACACCTTTACTATTGAACGTTAAGACAAAAAAAAAAAAGCATCATCAAAAATGGAGCAGGATCTCTTTGTATTATTCATCCAAAGATTTCTTCTAAGAAAAGTTTGTTACTACAGAAATTCAGAATCCACACGGCTGCAACTTTCTGGCAAGTTAAACTCTACTCTCTACTTATGGGAACTTAACTTATAATGTACTAAGTTTTTGGCAGCTACTCTGGCTTTTTATCAGAAGAACAATGTTATGTTGCCAGTGAGATCATTGTTAGTGCAAATGTGCCTCATACCAGTTATGCATGATTCTTCTCGTCGAACTGCTTACATCGTAATAGAAAAAAAAATGCACCTGAAGATTTTCTTGCTTTACTGAGGTATTAAAATGTTGATTCTATCTTTTCTCAAAAGAATTCTGCCAAACACAGCCTTGGGGTGAAAACAAAGAAAGAAATAACAACAGCAAAGTCATAAAAATCTGTCTGTGCTCTTCATATCTCTTAAATTGGTTCAGTTGAAAAAATTGTGGCAATAATTTAGTGAAAATGTACATGTTTCTGAACCCAAACCTAAGAGGAACCTGCTAGGCCAGTGTTCAGAACCCCATTCCTAGGTGGCTATGCTGCCCAGTCTTCCCAGAACTGTGAAAAGGGAATGATTGCTGTTGTGCTAGAGACTGTACAACACATAGCTGAAACAAGTCAGTCCTGTCCTGTATGACGTCTACTTTTCTATTCATCTTGAAATATTCTCTGTACATGCCTCACCTTTAACTCATTCCTTTTTTTCCAAGGAAAATAATATTATAGAGTGTAATTCTGTGGAAGAGGGTTTTTTTAATCGTTGTTTTATTTATGTAATTAGGCCTTTCAGCTTATTTCACTTGCTCTTTAGGCAGATGAGTTTTTTTCAGAAAGTCACTCACCTTTTTGCATTCATCTGAGAAGAGAAATGTCTTCCAAATCCACTTTTACCCCATAAGCAAAGAACATAATGACTTGCAGTGCTTTACTCACACTACTGCATTTACATGCAACTCAAGAAAATGTTTTTCTTGCATGACAGGTTACTGCAAAAAACAGTCACAAGTTGTGGCTGCAACATAATTAGTGCTGACTGAACAACCATAGCCGTTTGCTCAGAGTCCAGTTTTACTTTACAGCCCTCATCCAGCCAAAATCTCTCTCATCGTGCTGAAAATTAGAAAAATTTTTGGTAACCCATCTTGTAAAGAATAGGTAACTCTGGCCTGGTGTCCAAGGAAAAAACTTCATTGGAGACAGAGATAACACAGATAGCTTAGAACAGTCATTTCCAGATTTATATTAAAACTGTTAATTCTTTTGGCAAAATAAATAATCACATAATTTGTTCACAGATTTCACCTGCTTAAAAAAAAAAAAAAAAAAAAAAAAAAACCCACTAATAGGTCTCAATATCTCAGTTCTCCTCAGTCAGAGAATTTTAGAATTTTAGAATTCGAAGGGACCCACAGGGATCAGTAAGTTTACCTCCTGGATCTGAGTTGAAGTGACAAATCAGTTCTTACTGTGTTCCTAGCACATCCAAGGATATTGCAAATTAGGCAGTGTAAAATACATGTCTGATAGATAGTTGAAGTGTCATTGGTACAAAGCAATCCAAATCAGAAAAAATACTGCCCTGGAGGGTTATTGGAATTTCCAGTTTGATGTCAAAAGCCAAATAGGAGAGTACAGTGTGCACCCAGAATGCTGATATTGTCCACATTTTATGTGAAAGGAAAGTGAAATCTAAGTGGTGCTGTTCTTCCCTCTTTTTGTTCTTCTAGTAATAGTTTTTTTGATGGGAAGTCTTTCATCACTTCAGATTAAAGGTTTTCACACCACCTGCCATGTACTTCATCTATTTTGGACTAAAGCGTTTCATCTGTCCCTTGGCTTCAGTCTTTGTTATGCTTCATCTCTTACGTGAAGAGTCTATTGACTTTATCTCTTCCTCTCCTAGGTCCAGAATGAGTCTTGCCCTACTTAAGTCTTTTGTATCAAAATGTTTTATATGTCATCTATCTTTATTCTAGTCCTAGTAAAGCAGCCTTGAGGCATGCTTCCACTGTTGAAAGCCCACATCTGTGGGCTGGCAGAGAATATCATCTGGTTAAACTAAATCAACTTTTTTTATGTTCCCCGCTTTCAGTAGGAAGACCTTGCAGCTTTAGGGGTATGCGAAAATGATATAGGGACATGTGTCAGTTTCTAAAAGGAACTTTAATTTGCCATTTCTTGAGCTTCCTGTTCCCTGACTATAAATCCACAGATGCTCAGTTTCCTCAAGGACACAGCTTTCTGGATGGATTATATCCAATGTGATGTGCTAGGCTGTTTTACCTCTTTGATCTGCTCTAGTGCAACAGCAGATTAAGTACCCATGGCTAATCGTGGAAGACAGGCTAATCAGGGAGCCTGGGAAAGAAAACCAAAACTTAGAGCCCTGTTATTCAGAGATTTAATATTGAATTAATAATCAACCTATTCTAGTAGAAGCACGTCTTAAACTTTCCGTTCTTTTTTTCTTTTTGGTGATTGCTATAAGAAGCTGGGTGTATAGCAATCTTTCCATCACGCAGTAAGGAAGGCAACGTCAGTATAATAGGTAGCTTGCATATTGTGTTGGATTTCTTTCAGCATTTCTTGGAGTAATTTCCTGCTCAATGCCACCCTTAGTTTTTAATTCTTCCCTATTTTTTAATTTATGCTTTTTCCTAATGAAGTTCTTGGGAATCTTCAGCTGCCTATGACAAGATAGTTTCCTGAATGCTAACCTGAGGCTGTGTCTTTTTGTGGATCATGGTAATTGTGAGATAATTTACAGGAATGTTAAGTAGCTGCACTTTGTTTTAGGAAGCATACCAGACTGTCACTTCAAATTGGCAAAAAGGCACAGGTATGTTACGGTTCACCTCCTACGCTTTATTTCAGTACTTCTTACCGAGAGTCTGTGACTGAAACTGAATTTTGTATTGAAACCGTTCCTCCTCTGTGGGGAAGGGAACAAACCTATCAACATTACTTGTAATATTTCCTTCACTTTAGAAGAAAAAATACATGGTTATAGAATTAAAAAGACAAAACCTGCTGATCCAGAGAGGTCACGAGTGTTCCGGCAAAAATCTGTAGTCTCCTGCTTTGAAGTTCTTTCCAGTGATGAGATCAAGATGATAGGCATGATCACATCTTGTCTAGGGTTATCTTGTTAAGTCACTTTACTAGCCAAAATGTGGAAAAGAGAGGGAAGAATCAATATCTGCATCATGGTACAGGGCAAAATATCCCATATCAAACAGTTTCGTCCAAAGTAGAGATCTCTAGCCAATTCTTTCAACTGCAGTGGTATTAAGTTTTATATGCCTCATAATCTGGCTTTTGTTCTGGTTTGCACTTTCAGTTTCTGAATGCAAACCAGAATCTGTTGCATTCTGATGCATTTTGAATCTGTTAAACAGGATTCTTATCCTTAGCCTGTAAAAAATACCCCAGGATCCATTCATTGTTTATTTGGAAACGTCATCAAAGTAGAGGAAAGTCATTTTCTGTAGTACAAAGCAGTCCTTCCCTCTTGGGAACTATTGAAATGTAAAGGAAAGGTGGGTGACAATAATGTTCTGGAGAAAATAAACAGAAATTGGCCCACTGGGCTGGACTCTTCAATTTGTAAGGAACTCCAGGGAACGGATATTGCAGGATTTTCAGCACACCTGTTTCCACAAAATGCAAGCAGAAGCATTTTGCAATACATTTCACAGGTAGAAAGTGCAGTCTAGATTTCTATTTGGGCCCTACTAAGATCTGCTAATTAGGTAGAGTCCAGATCTTTATTAATAAATGCAGGCAACATATATTTATTTAATTGCTTATTTAACCGCGTCTTCCAGGCTGTCTCAGGAACCTCATGCTATTGTTTTACAACCTTTTCTACTCCTGAGTCTGATCAAGTGAGCAGGGGAACACTGAGAAAAGGCACACTAAGTATTGCACTAAGTGTTGCCCATCACTTAGTAACTATCCATGAAGAAATTATTACAAGTTGCTCGAATCCAAACAGTTACCTCTTTTTATATCAGGGCTGGATTCATAAATATGAAATGTGTGTTTTAAATTGGATAAAATATTTTAGTCCTAGTGAAACAGGGACTAAAAAAATTAGCAGTGAGTTAATTAAGGGGTTCTATATGGAGAGGCAGAAATTACAGCATCTTGGGACTGTTGTTGTTGGAAGGGACCTCCAGACTGTGTGGTCCATCCCCTGATCAAAGGGGGATCAACCAGGGAATCTTGCTGAGGGTAATGTCTAATCAGAATATGAATATTTTTAATATTTCCAGGGATGGAGGCCACAACTCCCATAGGCAAACGTTTCCAGTGCTTTCTTACCTTCTGAATGGCTCATCCTGAGGGCCTGGTGAGCTGCCTGTCGCCCAGCAGAATTTCATCACTTGAGCACCATCACTTTCCACGATAGTCTGCTCCTAGCACATACTCATGCTGGTGCTGACAGTGGCAGGTGCCAAGAGACCTCTCCCTACTTATTGCTTCTAGCTGTCTTGATGTCTTTTAAAGACAAGGGCATCAGCAAATGATTTATGTCAGATACATAGGCAGATGGATAAGGGCTGCGCTGAAGCCTCCTAAGCTTGGAAGCTGAAGCTCATGATGCAATCTGTTCTGTGAACATCCTATTTCATGTTATTTCTGGCTGTTTCTGCAGTGTGTCATCAAATGCTATTCATACTATGAAGCATAATGATTGCATTGCTCTCTTTTTTTTTTTTCCCCCAACTTTGCTGTGACTGATTAAACAGTATGTGGGCTTAATTAGCTTCAATGTAGAATATAAAACTAATTCCTTCCTGCATGAGGAAACCTCCATAGCGGGCAGTACTTTTCATGTTTATCTCTTAAGCAGTGCTATTTTATATAGGGTCCAGAAATGTAAAGGTCATAAATATACACATATATTTATATATACATAAATATTAGCTTGAAAAATTCAAAATGTTGCTTTCTTTTTAGTCAAAGCCATGAAAAATGACAAGATTTTAGTGCTTTACCTCAAATTTTAAAATTGTTCATGTCTCCTAACTGTACCTGTTGTACTGTGGAGACAACTCCACCATTCCCTACACCTTCATATTCAACAATTATCTGTTCTATTCATGGAAAATAAATAATAGACACATACAGCTAAACAAGTTGTGCTGTGACTTTTTGGCTTACAACAGCTTTGGCAAGTGAATATTTCTGATAACTAATGACAGCTGAGCTCATTCTGCATACTTCCTTAATAGGCTGTCACTCTTCATCAGCATTTAATTCTCATGATATCTGTGGGTCTCAGTAAATTGTACACCTGGCTAAAACTGGCAAGAAGATGCTGAAGTTATTAGAGTAAGAAACAGGACAAGTAGCTTGTTCTCATTACCTTAGTTTCCATAGGAAACAAGACTGAATAATTCAGATGCCTTTCCTACTGCTGTACTGAGGGAAGAGTTAAAAAAAAAAAAAAAAAAAAAAAAAGCAACAAAAAAAAAAGAAAAAAGAAAAGAAACAAACCCACAATAACTATAGCACAAAAGCATATTAATAAAGACAGAAAAGTACTAGATTAATAGGATATAGTATATCATCATAGGTTCAGTGAATACTTAAATGACTGACCCTGATTTACTGTTTCCCCTGCTTTTTCCAGGAGCGTAGATTCTGCTAACAATCTCTATTAATTCCATTTAGCCCATAAATTTAGATTAAAAAAATGCACTGCTTGCCTAGAAACCGAGTTTAATGCTGCTTTTGAAATATATTAATTTGCCATAGTTCAAACCTGCAGGGTTCTCGAAGATTTTCACCCAGAGGTATTAGTTTAAGATTTTCAAAATGGCAAGTTCTTTTTGCTTGAAAATGACATCACTGACCTAAATGGGTCTTCAGAGCAATTCCTTCTTCCCCTGAGTTTCACCTCTTCATTCTGTTTCTCAATAACTTGGTTAGCTTCAAAATCAGTTTTAAACTTACAGCTTATTTTTCAGATGGAATACTAGGTAGTCAGATGTTTTTATAGCATATTTAAGAGCTATATCATGTAGCACAATTATAGTGCTGCATTGAATGCAGTGACAGTATTCTGACTCTTTTTGGTGAGACTACAGAAAATGTTTGCAAGCTCCTTCTCACCCTAAGGTTTGGAGGGACACCCACTGGTGATCAGTCCCATGGCAGTCTCCTGTTCTTGGCCACCTGTGCTCCACTCTTTATTCACTCTTACAGAGGAGCACAATGGGTGTTTTCAACTGCACATCATCTCCTTCCCCCTTCCCACAGCCCCCAGAGCTCTACGTTTTCATGCTGTTTCCTGCTCTTTAGTTAAACTTGGTTATTTCCAAGTGACCATAATGCTTCTTACAGGCATGCTTAAAAATCTCAACTGTGGAAAGTTTAGTTTTGTAGAAAAAGCAAAAATATTTTTTTACTATTTCTGAAATATCCTTCATCTAGTATATTGTCTATGATGGTCATCTCAGAAACACGTTTTCTTTACTTCTTTGTCAGGAGTTGATGAAAAGGACCTTTCGCAGTCTGACAGTCTAAGTTCCCCTGTCCAAAATAAAAATACTTTGAATATTTGTCAGATATCTCCACATCACATTCAACCTTCTCATTCTTCAGCTTTTTCTTATTCAGCAGTTATTAGCTCAACAATACCAGAAGCCCTAAGTGTGCGTATTACCTGCAGTGTCTTATAGCACCAGTGACAAGCAAGATGAGTGCTACCTAAAGGAGCCTGTTAGCTTTACACAAGAGGAGAGGTAATTCAGATAAAGAGAAATGTTTGAAGAAAAAGAGGAAACCAGGAAAGGAGACAAAGGAAGAATTAGCATGACCTCTAAAGCAGAATAATATGAAGATTTTTGTAGCAGTATCTACTGGTGAGTACTGGCAATGGAATAATATATTGTCTAAAGCACAGAAAAGTTACTTTTTGCATGATAAACATACAAAAGGAATTCAGTAAATGTTCCACACAAAGAATCCAGCAATTTTAGGAAAGACATGAGTACTTCAGGTTTGAGGTGGGAGAAATAAAGAGCTCTGCTGTTTTGAATGTAAGTGGATAGATTTGTATACAGTGACTGAAAAAAAAAATAGATTGCTAGGTCTCAGTTCTAGACTCCTGTGAGATCTTTATGATGAGGTACTAGAGTAAGGCTGAGATATTTGGTCTGAGGAGAAAAAGACAGAAAAGACTGAAATTTGTAACTGAATTTGCTCATTTATTGTAATGACCCTCTGGATTCTGGACACGTCTTATTCACAGACATTGGTTGGAAAGAGCCTCTAGAGATCTAGGCCTACCTCTAGTTTGAAGTAATGCTGCTGCCAACCTCAGGTCAGGTCAGCCATGGCTCTGTCTAGAGGAGATGGCAATTCCGCAGAATCTCTAAGCAAACTTGTTCCAATTCTTCAGCAACCTCCTGTGCAGCCAGGAGAATCAGTAAGGGAAACCAGTGACTGGAGGTGAACCCAAGTAAACAGTGGCTAGGCACATTTCTAAATGTTGAGCTCATCTTTTAAACAGTGAGAATGTTTAATCACTGGAGCTAGGGAAGAGATTAATGATCCATTTCTTGTTATCTTTGAGCACAAACTGCTTTTCTGGCAAATGTGTTTACATGTACAAGGTATATGTCTATGAAGTGCAAGTTATCAGGCTCTGAGTAGGGTTAAGAGACAAATTTGCCTGTGATCTGGGGGACATCAGGGAAAATTAAGTTCATTCTTTTTTTTTGTCTCATCTTTGAATTAATACAGTACGCATCCAGTAATTGCATGCACATAAATGAGCACTGGTATGTCTGACCTTGTCATTTTACAGTAACTGAGATACTCATTTGTAGGTGCACGCTGTGAATACCTTGAGTCTCCCATTACTTCACAGGGAGCAGAAGTAGCTTTGTGGTGGCCCTCAGTTAGTCTACTGGGAGAGCTTCCAAACACAGCATACTATCTGTAAGAATTTCTATGTCTTTAGAAACAAAACATCCTGAATCATAAATTAATCCTAATGTTGGAAAGTCATTACTGATCATTTATCATAATGACTCAATGCCTTCCTCATCAAGAAAATAAGTCCTCTGAAACAAGATAGAACCTCCCTGACTGGGAATTATGGAGTAGCCTTCATTTCTGTCCAGTTTGTTGTGCCAGTATTTGTGTGTGAGTTCTAAGATCCTGAAACATGCCAGAAGATAAGGAACTGCCCAATGATGATTCTCTGACAATTTGCACTAGCACTGAAGTATCATTTAAAAGCAGATTTGTTCCAATTGCTCCCTGCAGGATGTTCCACACTAGAATCCTAAATTTTCCTGACATATAATAGCATGATATAGCACAAAACATAACTAGTTAGAATACTAGTTTCCAGCAAAGTCTAATCTTTCTAGTTTTTCTTTTCATTTGTTAGGCTGGAGCAAAACAAAACCCAATGTATAACCATCTTAATTTGTATAGAGGGTGGGGGGGATATTTTCAGAAAAATTAAGTCTTTTGTCTAAATCTCATATTAAGAATAGCACCCCATCTTTTCACTTAGAGCAACAAAGTCACAACTGATGCTGCATGATAGCACTAACTTCATGAAACTAGAAAGTAAAAGTCCAAAAAATATTGAATGTGGCTTCTATGAAAAATTAAAATACAGATCTTAAAAAGTTTTATGAAGCCATAAACCATGTTCTCATTGTTAATTTTGATACAGATCAACTTGATGATAATTTTGATGAAGATCAACTAGTTTTCTTCAGCCAAAATGATTTTCTTTGTACAGACAGAAGATGAAACAACAGTAAGCCAGATTTTAATCCAGTGCAAATTTTTTGAAATCAATAACTTTATTTCATTTTGCACTAGTTGAGACTGAAGTGCAACTAACTTACCAGACTGTGCCTGCTCTATGCTTACCACTTACAAGTAACAGAAATTGCTCAGTAAGCATCAAAATGCATTACTTTATAAGAAAGTTCTTGTTTCTCATTTTTTTTCCTCTGCGAGATATTCTACCAATGATGAAGGAGATGTGTCCAGCATCTGTCTGAGTTTGCTGCCTGCTTCTGATCATTTCTAACTGTAACTCTTCACCATCCCTTCTCTTAGCCTTAAAAGGAGACATTTCAGCAAACAAAGCACTTGTGGGCTTCAGAAACTTTCTATAAGCAATGAAAGTACAGCACTTAAATCTTGAGAACTGTGGGGAGCGACAAAGGAGTTATAATATTTCTCTGAATCCTGGACTATGTCTTATCCTGTGATGTGTATATCCAAGGGAACAATGTGTGGGCTGAGCAAATCACTTTGTGTGGCATCTCATGACTTGTTTTAATGTTTTCTTAACTTCTCTTTTCTTTTTTGAATGTGCTTTTATGTATTTTATCACGCTTTTATTTCCAAAAGATTTCATCTTTTGCAACAACTGTATGGAGAGCAGCAAAGGGGATGGTTTTCATCAGCAGGAGTCGATCTAGACTGCCCACTTCAGAGTGCTACGAGCAGGAAGCTCTTGAAGGTGAAGAAATTGTTTGGTTTCTCAACCGTTGTAATAATCAAAAAGCTGCACTGGTTTGAAAAAATCACCAGTTTCCTATGCAGGAGAAAGTGGATGAAGCAAAAAAAGAACTTAGTGGATCCCCTGTAATGCATGCTGTACGTTTTATTCCCTTCTGCTCTTCATGAGAGAAGCTATAGCTTCATCATCTTAGGAGACCAGACCACAGCCCTGCTTAATGGCATGAGCTGTTAAGAAGGTATTTAACAAAATCCTGCTCTCAGCCGGGCAGTCATCTCACGGACAACAGCATGTGGAAGATGCACATCAAAAACGGAGTTCTCAGAAGTAAATGAGACTTTGGCTGAGTGTTCTTCTGAGTTGTGTAAATCCTACTTATCTCAGCATTGACTTATGATAATATATGTCCTGTAACCCACCAGAGTTATAAATAAAACTCACTGTTCCTTTTGCAAAGAGCACTTCAGGCAAAACATCAGAAGAAAAAAATGTTCAGGGAAGTTGCAGCATACTCTCCAGGCCATATTCACCATTGACTACATTTCAAACCATGTCTCCTTACCTCCCTCTTTAGGGAAGATACAGCAGTATATTTAGTAGATTCACAGTAAGTGCCTGTGAATGATGTGCCACACATTTTTTTAAGGAAATTTGTCCCTGCACTTGCACTGTTACACTGTGGGCTCTCAGCCTCTCCACCTGCCAGATAAATCCTGAAGAAATGTCATATCTAGAGTGTCTGTTTCCTGACAGGCAATGCCCCATGACCCTTGGCAGCAGGAGCCTCTTTCCCCTCTGTCTGACGCTGCTGCTTTGCGTATTCTCTATGTGAGAGTCAAGAGCCTTGCTCCCTTGGAAGGCCTTGGACTGAAATCCCACATGGGAAGGAAGCAACACGCAGCATCTATTGTCAGAGATAAAAATTTAATTAGCCTGGAGGATGTGCGAGTAAAGGAAGCTTACAGGAAAGCAAGATCACGTGATTCTGAAGCATTTAGAGACGCTGGTTGCCAAAATAGGGCAAATTAAGGTAGAATGTGGGAAAGGCGTGTGTTTTAGACATAGTCCTTCAGTGGTAGCCTAAGTCTGACAGCTTGTCAAACTGTGCCCTTTGTGCTCATGAATCACCACAGAGAAGGCCATTGTGATATGCTTATTGTCTTTGCACATGAAGTCACAATACAGACAGATCAAAATGTTGCACCTGCACTGTTTTGAAGATTAAAACAAAAAATAGTATTTGTAGTGATACATCTTTGTATAGAATGTGTTATGCTTGTATATAGTTCTCAGTAAGGGCAAATAAAGATTTGAATTCTTTTGGATTAGGGCAAATAAAGAAAGGTTTGAATCCTTTTGGAATTTGTATTTATTGTTGGTAAAAATGTAGTCAGTATTTGATCTGCATTATTCTGCTTCAACACTAGTGTAATTCATTTATTGATATAGAATGGTCAAGCTCCTCTGATTTTTATGGTCTTTTTGCATTTTATGCATGCTATGATAAAAAAAATATCAAGGTGGCAGTTACTTAATTAGGAAACATTTGTCTTGGCAGCTTCTCATGTAGTTCTGGCAGAATCGAGTATTTGATTCAACTAATTTTACAACAGAAAATGACACTGTAGGTAGACAAGACATTTCACATTTGAATAAGAACATGACAAAAAGTCAGGGAAGAGGCTGAATATAGTAAATTCAAAATGGCTTATAGCAAAATGACTTCCCCAGAAAGTTCTGAGTTCATTTCACAAGGGATATTTTTAACAATTTGGAAATTTCATTTTGAGCTGCCTGCTTAGACTTAATGTGAAAATTAGAAGCAGGTGGCTACAGTTATGCAAACAGGAAAAGCCTGGTTTTATGTCACATAACACAATGTAGGTTAATTATACCAAAAATAGAACAGAATTCTGACCACATTATTTGATAAATACATACCAATTAATGACATAAAAATGAATTCAAAATGTGCTATTTTTATCCACTAAGATTTTTTTTTTAAGTTGTTGTAGAATGATTTTACTACTATCCAAAAAGGTATCTGCCATTTTCCTGAGCATTAGATAAAAGGCATATGAAATTTCTGCAGGAATATTTATGAGATCTAAGTAGCCCAGGGTTACTCCCTGTGGGCTTCTGTTTCCTCTGCATGTTCAAGCTACGCTTATAGCAAGGTTGGAGAGCAGCCATCACTGCAGTTTCAGGAAACTGAGGTGACCAACCACTGACCGAGGGCCCTGTCTCTCACAGCAGATCAAGTGCTGCTCTGGTTTGCTTCCTCGTCAGGATGTAGTGGTACATCCAAGCCATGAGCGGTTTCCTTTGTCTGTACCTCCTCTGCTTGTGCTTGGTTAGATAAGGGATATTATATAGCTTCCCAATCTCTTTGATGGACAAAATTTATCAAAGGGATATGCTGCCCTTCCTTGTGTGACTATGACTATGTAGTACTGTGTACGTGCTCCTGGTCATGGGATATCAATGCAGTTTCTCTCCGTTTCTGCTGAGGAAATGCCTACTGTTGGGGAAGTGGTGGTAAAGCACTGGCAAAGGTCCCAGACTTGGCAACAACACAGTTCCCCCCAAAATTTTATAATTCTGACCTGGGTACCTTAGACTTATGGCAGTTATCAAATTATCTTTATTAGTGATCACAATCAGTAGTTTAAAAAATGTGCCAAAATTAAAGGTGGCAAAAAGCCATAGATATCACCCTGTATGATATCATAAACGGAAAATAATCTGCCCACAATATCTACAATTTTAAATCTGTGGCTCCTGAACTTCTCACTGCAGCCAGCTTCAATTTCCATTGGTAGCTGATGGCTCACAGCTTCAGTTCAGCTTCACCATTTTTCAAAATTACTTTCAGAATAAGTCCATTAAATTCTTATCTACACATCTCTCTTATCCCAGAGGCAGCCATTACTGCCGGCAGCAGATGCAGTAATGTTAAGGTAATAGTCAAACTAGCTATTGTGCCTGAATGATGCAGAGAAGCAGCTGCTCCTGAGAAAGGGAGGAGATAAATTGCTGTATAAATAAGAATTTGTAGTTAATCAACTTAGAAATTGATTACCTTCTAATCAATCAAATATCACACAGAACAAGTGGAGGAATT
This sequence comes from Chrysolophus pictus, assembly GCA_037305975.1. Taxonomy (NCBI): domain Eukaryota; kingdom Metazoa; phylum Chordata; class Aves; order Galliformes; family Phasianidae; genus Chrysolophus; species Chrysolophus pictus. The sequence goes on from CM074614.1 coordinate 61,836,517, forward strand.
CAACATTTGGACTGGAACAAGAAACATTTTCAATCCAGACAACAGTACAAATTAGGAGTTACCAATATGTAATTGATACCACCCAAAAAATTAGTCTGTCAAACATTTTCTGTACTACTGATAAATGAAATATTAAAGTTTTGGTATAACACTTCCATGTGTACTGGAAAACACATCAAGAAAACAAAAGAATTAAACTGTAGAATAAAAATAAGTGTATTACAACCCTTCAGATATTATTGATGATAAGCATTTCATCTGTGAACAAAAAATGGGCAGATGGTCAGCTATGTAGCTGATGAAACAGCTTGTTCAGCTGCTGTAAAATTGACAATGCTTCTATAAAGTATGCAAACTGTATATTATGAAGCAGAAATAAAAGTGTAAATTTGATCAAATGGTAAAATGTATAGCGTTTCTAGCATAACACAAAATTTGCTGGCCATATGTTCATATCTACTACTTAAAGGAAAAATAGATTTATTCTTCAATCCCAAGATTTATTATTCTTCCTTTCTATATTTATAATACTAGTTTGTGTTGGGATATTTTGTACTCAGAAAGATTTATGTGTATATATATATACGTGTGCATATATATATATTAAAATATACATAAATACTCAAAAGCAACAGATCTTATTACATTATAGTAATCTAAACATGGAAGAAGCTACAATTAGATGATAATTATTTCCGATTTTTTGAGAGTTCAGCTTATTTGATTTCCCTTATCTATACTTTTCCATACTGGAAAGTCTTCTAATTATTGTTATATAGGTTTTAATAATAAAATCCTTGAAGATTTGGCAAATAGCCTATATGTATAAGGAAACTTATGTAAGTAATGTTGAAGAGATTTGTTTCCCTTTCTTCTCAACAACAAATTGCTCAGAAGAGATACAGTGAGATGAAAATGGATGCTGAAAATTCAGTTTTCAGTGCAAAGAAATGTAATTCTTAATGTTAAATTCTCAGATCACCTCAGAGCTAGTGGCACCATTGGTTCAGCAAAAAACGATAAGCTTAAGTGACTTACGGCTGATATTTTCTACCTACCACAGGATGGAGTTCCTTAGGTAAGTATTCAGCAGTGAGCTCAGACAAAATAATTACACCATCCTCAAAAATGTGTTCCTTTTTTTTTTTTTTTTTCAGAGAGAAAAAGAGAATCTCTTTGTTAGAGATTCACAAAGGCAAGGTATCCAGCAATTTTATTACATATGATTGCAGAAACAACATTTGTGATTCACAGACTTCCGACGCTGAAAAAGTTTTCCCTTTCAAAAATCAGCTACCACAAAATTTAACTTAGTATTTTTTATTTATTGTTGTTTTTGTTGTTGTTTTAATTTACTGCCACAAACCCTCTATATATTTCTTAGTTCCTGCCACAGCTGAGATAAACTGGTCAAGTTTCACTGTTGCTTGGGGCCAATAAGAATTTTCTGCTCCCAGAGGCACATTCTCACAGCCAGAAACCACACTTATGATTAGGCTGTCATTTGGAGTATGACTTGCCATGCCCTAGTCCTGTCACCAGACACCTGGCACTGCACAACTAAGCATGGTGAGGTCTGATGCAAAGAGATTTTCTATACCATCCTGAAAGACATGAGTACCACACAGATTCCATCTGGAAAACCCGCACTGTGCAGCCCCAGCCTGGAGGCATCTGCAAGGATATGTGCTCTGTAAGTGTAGAAGTTCTTGCTCCTGCACTGTTCAGATGGAGAAGCTGCTTTGAATTCCTTCTAGATGCTAAGTTAGAGCTCTTCAGGTGTACTGAGGAACTGAAACAGGAATATATGAGATTGTCTTTCAGCACTCTTCTCCCCATTTCTGTATTCGGAGTAAACATAAATAGTACAGAATCACAGAATAGCTGGGATTGGAAGGGACCTTAAAAAGTGATTGAGTACAACCCACCTACTAAAGCAGGCACCTTATAATTTGTTGTACAGATTGGTGTCCAGACAGGTCTTTACTATCTCCATAGAAAGGGATTCCACAACTTCTCTGGGAAACTTGTTCCAGTGCTCTGTCACCCTTACATGTCTGTATCTTCCACATGTTTTTATGGTACTTGCCATGTTCAAGTTTTAGCCCATTACTCCTTGTCCTACTGCTGTGTATCACCAAGAAGAATCTGGTCTCGTGCATCTGTCACCTACCTCCCTTTAGATATTTATCCCCCCTCAGTCTCCATTTCCCCTGAAATGGAGAACAAAGCCAAGTTACTCAGCCTTTCCTCATATAGGAGATGCTCCAGGCCCTTTTTCTTTTTTTATTGTTTATAAAGTTGGCCAGTTTATCTCAGCTGTGGCAGGAACTAAGAAATACGTAGAGGATTTGTGGCAGTAAATTAAAAAAAATAAAAATAATTAAAAAAAAAAAAAAAAAAAAAAAGAATCAATTTGTGGTCCTCTGCAGTACTCCTTCTAGGCAATTCCTGTCCTTTTTGAACTAGGGAGACCAGAAGTGGACACAGGCATGATTTCCCCTTTGTGAATCCACGTTGACTACTCCTGATAACCTTCTTTTCCAATTGCTTGGAGAGGGTATCCAGAACAAGTTGTTCCATCACCTTTCCAGGGACGGAGGTGATATTAAATACTTTAATATTAAATTGAATGTAGTGACCTGGATGCAAGTATCTGATTTAATGTACTGTCAGACTGCATGGCAAATAAAGATATCCCACTCTAACTAGTATGAAGAGTAGGAGTTTAATATAAGTTTGTGAAAAACTTATATTAAAATCACTTTGGCACCTGAACCTGTGAGTGGCTTATGGCCACTCTTAAAACTGCCCTTCTCAGATACACACCATTATGCTAATATATATATACAAATATATATATATATACAAATACTAATCACAGTATGATCTTCAGTCACCTCTTCCCACAGCAAAAGCCTACTTGTCTCTAGCCAAATAAGGATTACATAATACAACATAACTAAAGAGGAGAAGAGACCCATCAATAACTCATTAATTTATTGAGAAGATACAGTTGAATATTCCATGTTGTTTAAAGGTGTGAACACTTATGCTATCGATTATCTGTAGAACGAAGGTGTTGGGCTTCCTTTTTCCACTCTGGTAGAATAGTTTGCCTCGTTCTGGAAAAAATATATCAGCCTTGACGCAACTTTTCTTGTCTTCATATGGTTCCCTGCTTAGCTGAGTCATAAACCTCTTATTGGAGAAGGGCACTGTCCCTGAGCTTTACAAACCAACGAACTCCATACTGGGACTTTTCTGGAGTGGGCACTCAGAAGCAGCCCCACCACTGGCACTACAAGAGGAACATGGGAACAACAATAGGCATATGGATGCACTGTAAAATTTCTCTGAGATTCTCTTGTGAAGTGATGAATTTTATGTGTTAGGTGGATATTCCAAAATGGTTTTGGATGAAACTGCATGCACTACAAATAATAGCAGATACAGAGAAAATATCCTACCCTCTCAAGTCCTAGTTTGAAGTTTCTGACCTATTTCACTTTGTTTTACAACATGGCCACAGTTTGACAACATGAGTTTTAGCTTTACTGGTGCACACAGGGAACTTGCACCAACAGGCCAGGACAAATACCTGGTAGGAAGAATTCAGAGCTCGCTGATTTGATTTACACCAACAGTTGGGCTTTGCCTGTCCTATTTTTAGCCATCATCATCACAGTTTAGTTTTTTATTTCCCATCTCATTCCATGTGAATACTGAAAACAAACAATAATACCGGAAAATAAATACTTATTATAGCCTCCTCAGTTTTCTGCTACCGTTGACAACCCTGACCAGTGCAGATTTCCTGACTTCTGGCTCAGAGTGGGTGTTAAGACAACTAAAGAGTTTGTGTGGTGGGTGTTTTGCACAGAACTGGTGTAACTGTGCTAAAATGTGTCACAACTAGCACCTGTTTCCTTCCTTGGGATCAGCACCAGATGGACTGTAGGTTTTACTGAGTAAAGACAATTCATCTCCTTTTTAATCCCTTGTGTATCAGATCAACTCTTGAACTTTTACTGTCTGAGAAAAACTCTGAGAAAGAAGGAAATGTTTGGTTAGGTCTCATTAAACCTTCATCGCCGAGCACTGAAAGGTCATGGATAATAAAGACCCCATCACTCTTCCAGATACAGTGTGTTTCAGTCTTTCTGCACTGCATGTCTGAGGCCTCGTGCAAATGTTACCCATCTGAGGTTTTTTCTACAACGACCTTATGTGTTCGGTTCTACTTTCAGACTAGCATACAGCTTTTTTTCTTACCTATATACTTCCAAACAAACAAACAAACAAACAAATAAATAAAAGGCCAATGCTTGTCTGAATGTTTGTTCTCAGGCTTCATTCTTTCTAGCATATAGTTTACATGGGGCAACAAGGCTTGTGTAGGGCTTGTGTAGAACATGCCCTGTGAGGAGAGACTGCAGGAACTGGGGCTGTTCAGTCTGGGGAAAAGGAGGCTGAGGAGAGACCTTATTGCTCTCTTCCAATACCTGAAGGGTGCTTACAGCGAGAGCGGGGCTGATCTATTCTCACTGGTGACAGGTGACAGGACTAGGGGAAATGGCCTTAAGTTGTGCCAGGGGAAGTTTAGGTTGGATATTAGGAAAAAACTTCCCTGTCATCTCAATCCTTTATCTGTAATGGTTTTTCAACATGCTTCAAAAATATATGTGCTTTGCTCTTTTACCTGTGGAATAACAGGCAGTTACAAATGAGTTCTGTGATATGCATTTTAGGAAAAGACTCAGAAAACAAACAAACAAAAAACCAAAAAAAAAAAAAACCCACCTTTTTAAAAGCAAATTAAAGAAAGAGTTGAGATGATTTAATCACCACCTGTAACTATTTACCACAAGGACAAGATACTGTTTAAAAAGACATGACCTTTTGGGTCTTACATGTAGAAAATTCAGTTATATGTACTAAGGCTTAGTGCTGGCTCTTGAACACAATCAGTGAATTTTAAAAATGATGATGTAGCTTCCTTGAAGCTAGCACTGTAGGACTTTTCAAATGTTGTAGTTTGACGGAGATTTGGTGGGGGTTCCAGAGATGTTTTCTCTCTGCATCAATTACTAATAAATCAACCAATATTTATGCTTTTGTGGGTGTCTCTAGTCTAAAACAAAGTTTTCTTCAGATAAATCAAAAATGCAATAGTTATTTTCTGTTCTCAGCTTGTTGAGATTATGTTGTTTCGCCGGTCTAGTAAGTTACTCACACATTTGTTTAATACTTTTCAGCAGGAAGGTTGTGTGCCAAAGTATCACAGAGACTAAGATTTGCTTATAGCTTATTCAGTTGCCTTTGATCTGAACAATTATTTCTGCCATAGTCTTGTAAATTGTAAGGAAGAACACATAGTCATTTTTGAAGGTACACCTTTTCTACTACGTGTCTACACTCTGGATTTATGAATCTTGGCATTTAATCCTCAAAATGAACATCCTCTATTGAGATGTCTAAATACTTAGCTATTTGAGAGATAATGGAAAAGAAAGGAAAAAAAAAATTATAAGGAGTGATTTACTATGAAAGTTCAAAGTGCTAAATGACAGTAACAGAGAAAAGCATAAGCCCTCCTTCAGTTGGAGGGAGATCTTGGAGTGGGAAGCTACTCAAATAAACAGTTTTGAAAAAAAAAAAATGGAAAGTCTTCTCAGGTCAGTAAATCCAATTCACTGTTTTAATAAACTGAGACCAGTAACTTAAAGGACTTTATAAGGGTCACTAGTGAGATCAGAGAAATAGTGCCCATTTCAAATGTTAGCACGTAGCTTTGTGGATGTAACACATCCTTTCATGTTAGGCTCCATTACTCCATATATTGTTCATTTTTTAATTTAATGTCACAGCTTAATGCATTGTGCATTGAGGCAATTCACAGTAATGTTAATGACAGCCTCCAGTGCTGCAATGTTTATCTCTAAAAAAAACCAAAGATGTTGGCATGGTAATTTTCTATTATTTCAAATGTAAGTCTAATCAGAATTACTCTGATGATTACTTTCAACTTCTCTCTCTTCTTCTCCTCCTCCACACTCGCAGTGATTCACTTCTGATTGTCACGCACTAGGAAGAAAGCTGCAATATTCAGTTGAAGAGAACTTTTGTTTGCTTGATGAGAATGTTGTATGAAAATGCAGTGTTCTTAGCATTCAGTAGTAATAGATGGTCATAATTAAGCAAAATTGCATCCTCAGAACATTTGAATCCCTATAGAGCTTTTTCGAAAACTCTTAGAAATATTAGGTTTGGTAGGCACGCAGAGTACATTGATATTAATGAAAGAAGCACCTAGCAAAAACTGGCTCTTCAACAAATAATTGCAGGGCAAACAAGCTGAAAAATCAAAGTCAACAAGATACAAAGACAGAAAGAACATCTGGTCACACCAAATATAGAACAACAAACTATCATTCAGTTCAGGGAACAAAGGTTAAAAGGAACAAGAGGAGACATTTAAAGAAGATGAAGCCATACTCTTTTCAGTGGTTAAATAATAGGACAAGAAACAAAAAACACTGGTTTTCTGAATATAAGGAAAAGCTGCTTTTACTGACCTGAGCAATGGCACAGGTTATCTAGAGAGTCTGTAGAGTTTCCACCCTTGTGTATTTTCAAAAGTCACCTGGACTAATCCTGGACAACCTAGTCTGGATGGCCCTGCTTGAGGGCATCCAGTCCTTTCTAACCTCAACCGTTCTGGGAGGCTGCGGCTGGGAGCACCACTGTGCTACAGCACAATGAACAGCCTGAAAGTATAGCATGACTTCTGTTTGTTTTCTTCATGTTCACTCTCCCAGATTTATGAGCAGAATTGCCCCTAACTGTACATGAGTAGTATTTGGATAGAGATGATTGCTATGCTGTATTTTGAAGTGAAAAACACTGAATAGTTGTATAGAATAAGCAGTAGTAGTTTTAGTTCACAATATAGAATCAGTTACTTAGTAAGCTAATGGTAATATCTGATATAACAGTATTTGTTTTGCTCTGCAGAAAATTAATTCTGTTCATTAAATATATTTGCCAATGTATTTGAATGTCTTCTGGTATACATAGCTCCTCGCAAAACATTTTGGAAACACAGACTATATTTCTCTGAGTGCTGCATCTTACTTGTATCCATATATGCAGTACGGCCTGTAAAGATCAGAATTTGCACTGTGCTATTTAACAAATATTAACCCAATTCTTCTTTATCTTGGAAATTTCTTTCCAAAACTTTCTGTCTAATACACAGAATAATTTGGTTTCATAATGAAGGGTATCTGTGGACAGGAAAGGGTCCTTTGATTTTCCCAATACAACCTGAGCTGCAAAACACTCCTAGAATTGCAACAAACTGTTAGGTTTACAGGCAAACCATTTTGCCTCTAGAAAACTCTCTTCTTACATGTTGACTGTCATCTTTCTTTCACTTTTTCACTTTCTTTTTTTGTTCCCAGAGTTCTCTGACTCAGCCAATCCATCTCCATAATCTTCCCCTAGGTTATTTTTAAAATAAATCACCTGATCATTTTCCTCCTGCTATTTCAGCAGTAAAAAAAAAAAAAAAAAAAAAAAAAAGATTGCCTTTCTTCTTCATCTCATCTTCTAACCAGTCTCTCATGGAGAGCGAGGGTGGGGTTTTTTCTGAAATTCATTATGCTTTTCCTCTACCTTAATGGCATTCTCTCCAACCAGTGTTTTGTCTTTTCTCTTTACTCTAAGGATCCTTCCAGTCTGAACCCTCAACAGCTGATTACTAATTAAGGATAAAGTAAATACAACTACTGGGCTACCCTATTTCTTATTGAATGTTCTGCTGCTCCCCAGTCTATAGGGACCATCAACAGGAAAGTCAGATGTTTAGGTTTTACACAGAAAGTCTTGAGTAGACATAATCATTAATTGAACTTGGTGATAAAAATTAAGAATTGTGATACAGCAAAACAAGTTTTAGATTGGCTTTCCTACATTAGCTATAAATAAATGAAGGGAAGGAGTGAAAGGCACCAAAACCCTAAGCTATTTGCCCTACAACTTCTACCGTTGTTCATTTTTCAGGTTCTTTATCTTAGACTTTGCTGTTGTCAAAGCACCGTTTCTCTTTTCCAAATTTTCCCTTTCTATTTATAGTTAAAGGCTTCCCAACACATTTACTGAATATGAATTAAGTTAGCAGAAATACTGCTGTGACTGTTACTCAACCAGATTTACAACCCTGTGAAAAGTAAATTTGTTTGATTCGTGTCTGACTTACTAATATTTGGACATCATTTTTATTTTCTTTTCTACTTCTTGGATTGCTGATCTCTGCCAGGAAAGCATTCATAATGGCAGAATTGTATTTAGTCTGCATTTTGATAGTGTACTGATAGCCCTAAAACAGGGTTCTACAAATTTGAGCAACACAGAATGTTACCCATAACTGTCATCTGAGCTCCAGAACTCGGCTTTATTTCAAAGGATCTTGCAGCCACTCAGCCTCAGCTTTCCGCATCTGACCCCTCACATCTTATAGATTTCTTCAGTTATCAGTGAATACAATTTGAAGAACAGTGTAGTATTCTTAAATTTCCAAGTAAGATTTTAAATACGGAGAAAAACTTTCTTTTTTTTTTTTAAAAACTGAAAATTATTAAATCTCTCTGTCTTTATTAAATCTGTCCTTTTTTAGGAGATATCTGACGTATATCAGGCACTGTGCCATTTCACTTCTTCTTCCTCTATTTCTCTTTCCCTCTCTTTTTTTTTTACTCTCACTCTCTTTGTCAATATCAAAATATTTTCTTTCTCTAAATTTTGAGGCTTACAGAACACCAGCTTTCAACATACGTATTGCTGTTGGCGTTGCAGGTTGTAGCTCTCAGGGAATGAGCAAGAAACAGAAAGATTTTGCATGGATCACGTTGCCTAAAGATGCAGGTATGCTTGTCTAACACAATTACCAATAATGTTAAAGATCCCTAAGCAGTCTGAAGTGAATATCATTACCCAGTGGCTCAGAAAATATTTCCCAGCAGTATTCCTTGTCTTCAGGTTTCCTGTACTATATTCATTAAAATAATTAAATCAATTCCTAATAGCACTGCACTATTTTTATAGATTTAATATGAAAAGCTAGTCAGAATATTTTCAGCAAAATGTTTCTGCTGAAGTATGCTATTTCATTCAAGCCAGAATATTTTGCTTATATCTGTTGATTTATAAGCTTTAGGCAGAATGATTTTTGTAACTGATTTTCTGTATGCTTCAGGAAAGAGAATCTATTTTCAGAAAAAATCAAAAACAGTTATATTTTCAACAGTTGGCTCCTGAAATGCATGGTGTTTTCTGTGCTTACACCAGATCAGAATGGAGATAAACTAAGCATAATAAAAACAAGGATTATGATGAAAGAGAACAGCTATTTTCTTATTCACTTATACTGATAGAAAGCAATGCCAACTCTTGATCTTAAAAGGATCTGTAACTCCAAGAACTATGTGGAAAACAAGCAGGCATAAAACAGGCTTAGATAAATCAGCTAATATAATTTGGTCTGATCAAGTTACTCTAATGTAAATCTACATAGTCATTAATCTTTGAACATCAGCAATGCTGATATGGTTATGGTACAACTATCTAAATCAGTTACTGTAGGCAATTCCTAAACATAAACAGCAGAGAACACTGCAAAACTTAGGAGTTTGCCCTCCAGAAAATCTTACCAAATTGGTATAGTATAATTTACAGGGATTCTAATTATGCCTGTCTTTGTTTTGTAACATGAAGTTCTAGCACTGAAAGAACTGGCCTCTACACCCAGAGAATCTGAATGCAAGTTTTCTGCCTTGTTGGTTTCTCTGACTCCAATAATCATATTGGTTTGTCTGACTCCAATGACAATAGTCATTATGAGAGCTTAGTATTAGTGTAGAAAAATGTAGGCTCTATGCTCTGAGAGGAGAATCAATAAAGTAAAACAGGTTACATGCCCTGAATGTGGCTAAATAGTCTTCCAAAATTTTTGTTACATAGATTGGAAATCGTATTAAAAAACAATTCTGAAAAAAAAAAAAATAGAAGAGTAAATTTGAGTTCTAGAGCATGCCTTGTGACACAAAAGTAAAAAGAGTTCAGATTTAGACTAATAACAAAGGAAAAATGTTACTTCCCTCAGCTTCCTGGCTTCCTGAATTGGCATTGTTATATTCATTTTGTCTTCTCCACCTCAATGTATTTCCTCTTCATATTAATCCCATTTCTGGTCTACCTCTTCCCTTCACATCACAGACCTGTTCTGAGAAACAGTCATGCTCTCAACCAGTCTACAGAACAGCAAGCTAGAAAACACTGAAATACAACAGAGAAATATTATTTCAACAGAAAAAAAATTGAGTCATGGCAATGTGGGATGGATAAGGAAGTATGCACATGCCTGTGGTAGGGTTTGTAGCTCTACTGTCATGAAAATAACTGGTCAACATCCTAGTCAAGTTGGTCTAACCAGAAACAAAAATAAGTATGTTTGACTTAAATTACTTGTGATGTAGTATATTGGAGCAACTTTGGAAAGCAGCGGTGATGAATCTAACCCTATGTAATCGTAACTCATTGCAGGACATTGTTCTAAAACAGCTCCTTAGTGGGCAAAAAATTAATAATTTTCTAAATAAAAAAAAAAAAAAATCCTGGGCAGATCAGTTCACACAATGGAGTTTCCCAGATACAAAATCTGAGTTGTATCTTAAAGACGTCTCTCAGAGAATAATAACAAGACATACTGAATAAGGTTTTGCAGAATTGTTTTCTGAGCATAAGGCTTTGGAAAGCTGTCAAACACTTGAAAATGTAGGAATAAATATACTCCTCCATTATTTTTAGGCACTTCACGCATTCTTAAGTATTAAAAAATATGTGCCATGGTATGTGTTCAATCCGTGCCAAGTATCATATCAGGAAACGGCAGAGCATGTTGCTGAACAATAATTGGGCCAGTCATACAGAGTTATTTCAAATGACCTGGCAGAATGTAAATTCATTAGCAAAAAATGTCATCCACACCATTAATTCTTTGAATTCATGCAGTGAGAGAAATTCAGCAAATAACTTTCACACCTAGTCATCCATTCTTGGATGACTTTTTTTTTTCAGTTTTTTTTGGTTGTTTTGTGTTGGTTTGGGGTTTTATTTTGTGCTGGTTTGGGTTTTTTTGTTTTGTTTCATATGTTGTTGTTTTGTGGGTTTTTTTAAGGAACATAGCAGTGCAGTTAGCATTAGCTGCCTGTTTCAGAATGCCTGTGAAAAATCACCCCAATTAAAAAAAATGAATACAGCCATATTTTCTTTCTCTAAATATAGTACTGAGCCAGTTTGTCATCAGGAATATGTGCAAAATTTAGCAGTTTAAGTGAACACTGGAGACCATTTGTAGGAGATTGTTGATTTTAGATGTACTTAGAATTGTCTTTTCAGGTTATGTTCTGTCTTGATACATCCAGTGAACAGGAAAAAAATAGTTATTTCCAAGCAAAGTTCACTTTTTCAGTATGAGTTACCTGTTGAAAATTGTGTATGACTATTTACCAAATCCATTCACTACACAATTTCAAATCTTGAGGTAATTATAGAATTCTCTAAGCCAGTTGATAAATTCAGGGACTTGAAGTAAGTTCTTTGAGCATCATAAATTTCAAAATAACCATATCTTGTTAGGAATTATTGAATCAAGCTACATTTGATGGTATTGACATTAATACTTATTTTTAACTGACAAATATACCAATCTTGATTTGTCATTGCAGAGGTGAAAGGAACATAGGGGCTAATTATTTTTTCTGCAACTGCAAGGATATTTCGAACCAAAATTTATCTCTCCTTTCATGAGTGGAAGTTTCTTTTCATTTGTTTCTTTACTGAACTAAATAGGATAAGAATTTAAGCTAAGGTTTCTTCATTCTTTCACTGTCCCTTTTTCCCTTTTCATCTCTTCTCTTTCCTCTCTAGGAATTTTCTTTTTGTCCCTTCACTGCCTTTTCACATTTTCATCTCCCTTTCATTCCTCAAAGCCTGAAGTGAGCTAAATCATTGAAAGACTAGAACTTGTCTGGAGAGAGCTCCTCTTGTACATTGGAAAAGCCTTCACCAAAATAAAACATGAACTAGTAGCACATGACCCTGACATGTCCCTCTACATACTGGCTGTGAAAATTGGGTGGCTTAATAGTATTCATTAAGAATGGCAACTACTGCAAAATGCCAGTGCATTTTGCCTTGGACTACAACTGCTTTTGTCAACCTTGCCCAGCCTCAGCTGACAGATTTCACCCTTATTCAGCCAATAATACAGCACTTAATAAAGCACAGGTTTAACTGTGTCTGTAGAAAAAGTTCCTTGTTGTATGTGTTGGGAGGAAGGGGAATGTTGCAGGCTATACAAACCTAAGCTGATCTCCAGCCTTCATTTTGCAGGGTGTTTCCTGAGCTGTAGGCATCCTTTGACAAGCACATGCTGAGGCTATTGGTTGTGGTCTGTTTCCATGGTGAGACACACAACACTTTCAAATCATTTTACAATCACGGAAATGCAGTTTAAACAGAAAGGTCTATCTTTCTTCCCATGTTAAGTAACTAGCAAGCATACAAGCTCTCCATAGTGACTGTATGTTACGCATATATCTACAATATTACTTGGGCATAACTTTGTCATGCTGGGACTTCTAGATTCTTCTGTACTTTAAAAATCAGATTCTACCTATGTTCCTTTTCAGTAAACTTATTTTATACTATTTAAATGCAGTGAAGGGGAACTTTTTAAAAACAGAGTATAGTTTGCCTTTGTCTCTGAATTACCGTATATACTGATGGACTTCATGTAAATAAATTCTCAGTAAGATACTTAATATTATAAAAGTTAGAAAGTAGAAGAAATTCCTCTGCATAATAAAAGACAAATTGATCATAAATAAATCTCTATGTCACTGTGCTGATGTTGATGAAATAGGTCACTCATGATTGCACCATGAAATTGCATACACTTATTACACACTTGTACAGTTGTTACCAGTTTATATAGTCAAAGATCACACTTAGCCTACAATGCCAAGCAGCTCAAGTTCTGTTATTGTCAATCATTCATTTCATCCATAAGAAAATTATGACCTTATTTTCCATTCTAAGGTTAACATGAGTTTTAACAACCCTAGTGAAAGGTTATGCTGTGACAGTGCATTCATAAAAAACTGATAGTCAAAACTTGACTTTCAAGCAGCTGTGCTGTGTCTCTGCGCATTCTATATATATATATGTACATATTCAAAATTTCACCTTAAAGAAGGATTTTTTTAAATTCTGTTTCTCAACAGAGCCATGGTTTTAAGTGTTTCTTCTTTATCAGCTTCAAAAAGTTAGAAGATTCGTGACATTTGTTATGTTTTATTTAGTATAGATGAAATTCTGAACTACGAAATTTACACTTCAAGGTGAACTTCTAATTCAGTTTTTGTTGAAACTTGTTTTTATTCTTTCAGGGAAGGAAATAGCCTGCTTTAATCTACTCCATGTGAAATTGTGCAAGATGAAAGGAAGCAAATGGGACATCTTACAGGCCAGAAGCCTGTTAGCAAATATGTAGGAACACTGGCACCTCAATTTAACTTTCCAATTAATAGAATCATAGAATATCCTGAATTGGAAGGGATCATTGAGTTCAACTCCTGGCTCCACACAGGACCACACAAAGTCAACCACATTACTGATATAATACATTTGATTTCCAAACTATGCAGTTGATGAGAATAAATCTGGATAAATCTCCTTCTCCTTCTCAGAAACATTAGGTACTGGTTAAATTTAGGAAAGTGCATTATTTTATATATTTCACTACTGAGGTTGAGAAGGACAATCATAAGAGGGAAAAAAGCATCACAAACCGCAAAGCAAACAGAAAGCTCACTGAATTGATCCATTTTCACCGATTATTTCAATTCCTTCAGGAAAAAAAAAAAAAAAGTTCTCTTAAATTACTTGATAAAAGATTGTCAGTTTTCATACTGATTGATCATTTGCCACAGCATCACATGAAATTGGTTTATGGTTTCCCAGTGTTGCAGCTTGTGTCTTGTCATTATCAATACCATCCTATATTTTTAAATCCATATTTTGTTTACTGTATTTTTTAATCTAAAAATAATTGGAGGATTGTCCATGTTGGGGACACTTTTGCTGTTTGACTTGGCATTTGCTATAGATTTTTTTTCCAATAGCTACTGTAAAAAGGCCAAATTTCCCTGGAAAGTTGATTCCAGAGCACTTCTGTAGCTCTGCACCTTACAGGGCGTATACCTCTCAATATAGATCTATATCTCATTTTTACTGAGACAAAAGTCAGTAAAATATTTTTGCTATAGGAAACCTTCTTCTGCTGGTCTTATCAGTATTGTATCCTTTTGTTGAGACATTCCTTGTTTACACGTACTCGCAATCTATTCATATCCTGTTGTCCACAGAAACCATTAGATCAAAATGTTCATAGAACTAATTTATACTAAATTATTAAAACATGTTGTCCTAGAAATAGTGGGTAGGTTGAATACACTAATTATTGATGGCAAGTGCTGAATGCCAGGGTTCTCAACATTATTCTCATGAGTATCACCTCAGTTCAGTATATTGTCTGCGAGCAAGTATTCACAGCCGTGGAAACGTGGAGAAAAAATGGTAAAGAGAATCTATCCTCACTGAAAAATAACACTGGGTTTTAGATAATGGTGTAGCAAAGAAATGCCTCTTGATGGCTCAATTCAAGGTAAGTGTGGTGCACTGGGAGTGGAGACCTTGCCTGTACAACTGACAGGCAATTTAACCAAGATGAGAGCTGGTGGTACAGAGAGAAATGGACAAAATGATGTCAGGATTCTCCATTTAGGAAAGATTTGTCTGTATAGGCCTTCTTTCTTTCTGTAGTGTCTTTCATCATGTTTTCTTTTGGTTTTATTTTTGTTTTTTTTTTGTGTAGTAAAGAGGTTGCACCAAGTCTCTGTGCATGTTGTCTGTTAACAGGGATCCCCAGGGAAAGTTTCTTGGGGGAAAACAGCCAACATCGTGGCACTCCACAATGAAGTAGAAATAGTAACACGAAGACTGTGAAGCACAGAAGTGTAATAGTCAGGGAGGCCATCTCTTCCCAAACCTGCCACTGTCAAATCTCCCCGAGTCCAGCAGAGGCTTTTAGTACTTATTAATCCTAGGGAGGAAAGCACTACATTTATGACTGGTTCAGATTGCCTGACACTTTGAATGTGCAATTTTAAGCCTGGTCAAGAACAATAAAGTTGTAATTCCATAATATATTGCATTTTGAAAGCTGTGGCTCCCAAATCTGCTTTTTCCTTCCCCAGTGCAATTCTCTGCTTCTGCAATAAAGCAGCCTGACTGATACTGAGCTGTGTGATAAACGAAGATGCTGAAGTGATCCACATTAAAAATGTATTCTTCCTTCTCCCGCCTACTCTTTTCTGTATTCTGGGGAGGGAGTATTATTGTACCATTTTTAATCTTATTCAGCTGAGAGCATGGATCCAAATAAATGCTGCTAACTCAACTAATGGGAAGTGATCACTTTGCCATTAAACCACTGTAGTCTGAGAGCCAAGAATTTACTGAAGCAAAGGTAAGAAAACAGTGCTTACATCAACCACATCATACAACAGAATTCAAAACACATCTCCAGCTTGTGTAATGAGAGACTTTGATTTTCCTTTCTCTTACAGTTTACTTCTTAGCAGAAATCAGGAATGAAGTATTTCATACCCAAGAGGTAAATATTATAACCTTTTACAATGTTACTAGAGTATCTTTAACAGACTTAATAAAAAAGATCTTAATTAAAAAAATCATTAATCATTTGGTGAGTTTTGTAAAGTTTCCTAAATGACCTAAAAATGCAAGTGCTGCTGAATTATTTAGATTGATATACATTCTCCAAAATCAGTAGGTCCTTATCCAGTACAACGAGTCTTCTCCTTTAAATTATTTGTGGTCTGTTCATTTCAGTAAGAGGAAAAGTACTTAGAATTTTCAAGACATTGTGGCCCAAATCCTGATACTTAACTAAAGCATTGCAGGATCAAAGCATTACTGTTATATTATGTCTTCTACAAGGAAAGAAAATCAGGTTTCAGCCCAGATCCACTAATGTATGCTGTTAGAAATCTATCTGAAGGACAAAATCCACAATCAAGAAGATTCTGCAGCAAAAACATCATTTTCCATTATTTGCTTATGCTATGAATACATGCTGAGGGAGCTGGGCTTGTTCAGCCTGGAGAAAGCTGTGAGGTGATCTAATTGCAGCCTTCCAGTGCCTAAAGGGAGCCTATGAGCAGGACAGTCAACTGTTTACAAGGATAGATGATGTCAGGGCACAGGGAAATAGTTAAGTTGAAGGAGGGAAGATTTAGGTTGAATATCAGGAAGAACTTATTTACTAAGAGAGTGGTAGAGTGCTGGAACAGGCTGCCCAGAGAGGTTGTGGATGCTCCATCCCTGGACGTGTTCAAGGCCCGGTTGGATGGGGCCCTGGGCAGCCTGATCTAGTATTAAATGGGGAGGTTGGTGGCCCTGCCTGCAGCAGGGGGGTTGGAACTTGGTTATCCTTGATGTCTCTTCCAACTCAAGCCATTCTAAGATTCTATGACTCTCTGATTCTATTAGTTACGGATTTTATCAGTGACAGGTAGTTTCCAAAGCATTAACAACAATCTGGGAAGAAAACTGTGGGACAATGATTAGAAACACTTTTCACATTTGATGGTACTATTTATAATTTCCAGGATTGTCCTTGTTCATTTTTAACAAAATCAGTGCTTTCTGATAGTTTTTAAAGGAAAGTGTGATTGACTGGTAGCTAGGCAAATTCCTTTGATATGCTTAACATTTTCAAATCCATTTCACATCAAACCAACCATCAAACGGACAAAGGGAGTTGACATTTCAAGGAGGACATCAACCCACCATGTTTGCCTTATGACAACTGTTCTTTTCAGTTAGAGAATGAAATACTAGAGAGTTAGAGTAGGATCTTATGTTTCAGCAACAGAAAAACCTGACTTAAGTCCTTCTTCACAACCAACATCACAGAGACAGAGACAGAACCATCAGCCTCTGAGCAACCACGCTGGTCTCTCCCAGAATAGCATTTCTGCAGTGAGACAATAATTAGTGACGATGCAGATCCAGGCCAGAGATGCTGCTCTTCATCCTGACACGAAGTTGTTTCTAATAGAGATGGAGATCCATTCCCAGGCAGCATACTCACCCTGCTATCCTTCCTTTGAGGTCTGGGATGAAAACATGTTTCTTCCCTGAGTCTTCCTTTGAAGGAACTTCTTTTTCCATGGATTATTTACAGACACAAACAAACTGCTAACTTGATTAAACCATGTGAGTACTCCTGAATAACTTTTGCCTTAAATAATCATATCGTCTTGTCAAGGCACATATGAAGGTGGTTTACATACTGTTATGAATTAAGATGACTGGGGACTTATTCAGTATTCCTGGTAAGTGCTAAACATACCGTTCTCACTTTTCTGGGAAATAATCTTCACATCTCAATCAGAAAGTCTATCTTATAATGCAGAAATCTCTTTACAAATATTTTATTGTAATAGACGTGGGTTAATGAAAAGCATTTTTTCTGTCATTTTGCAAAGAAAAGAATAATTAGATTAGAAATTTTTCCCAACCTGCACAGTAGTCTGTTATACTCATTATTTCAGCCTACTCTGTTCTATCATGCATTCTCTACTCAGATGAATCTCACGAACTCTTCAGAATTTTGTGTGAAATCCAGCATTCTGACTCATTATTTCTTCACAACTTTTACTCTGTCCCTTTTCCATTTTTTTCTATTGTTACTTTCATACACCCCAGAGCCATTATTTATTTATTTATTTATTTATTTATTTATTTTCTCCAAGCATTTGCTTAAAATCTCAGGAACAGACTGTAAGCAGTAACTCAGAGAAACATTCCCACTGTCATTAGTAATAGCTAATATGACTGCTCATTAGTGATAGCTGTTCAGAGTTTGATCCACGTGATTTCGCGTTGTCTCTTTTGTAAGAAAAGAAACTGATTTTCTCTCTGCAGCCCACATCACTCCTCAACTTGTTATTTCTCGTCCTTGTATATATATATCCCCTGAGCACTTATTCTCTCCCATTCTGTGTTAAATAAAATCTTATGCATTCACACATGACAGGCAGATTCATCGGAGTTACAGAAGCGTACATCTAAAATTATCACACTAGCTTCCTTTTATGCTCAGTTTGGAGAAAGAAGCATTTGTAGGGCACAATTCATACCATCAAAATAAATTGAAATACATCTAATGAATCCTGTATTTAACACCAGCAGTTATCCAGAGAAGATTTTATAAATTCTTTGCCTCCATCATTAACAGTTTCCCTTTATATTTCTTTCTTTCTTTAAAATATTTGCATCAAAAAGTAAACAAAGGGTGCTGTAGCTACAGCAACATAACACTATTCGATCTCCTTTTACTATACTTGCGTATAGATATTTTGTATGCTCTGTCACACAGCTACAGGGGGTCACAATAAGGATTTGCACAGTAACAACTGTGTGTCTGTGCAGCTGGTCAGGATGATAGCAGCTTTGTCTAATTCAGTGAAGAGTAGAGCATTAAAAATGACTACATATGGCAATGGTAAGTCGCAGTATGTTCACAGCTACCTTTTACACAGAACAACCGACAGAGAGCTCCTGTGCTAAAAGCGAGGTTAAAAAAGAAAAAGAAAAAGTGATTACATTCATATGCATGATATTCTTTTATGTCTCTTGAAATCCTAAAACTCTCAGTGATGACTCAGAAGCTGAAACAATACAGCAAGAATCCAAATATTTTTATTTCAGAGAACTCTCAGCTGATACAGAAGCTTCATGTTCCTACTCAGACTCCATTTCCTATGAAGACTTATAAACTTTCCTATGAGTAATATATAGAAACGTGGAGGATCCTTACAGTTTTTGCTGCAGTATACAAGCTGAGTTACCATTGGGGTCTCCAGTGCATGTAAAAGAACAAGGACGTGATGTAATTGAGCAGTAGCACCTGTGGGTCACTGAATCATATCCAGTTACAATATTTCAATATTTTAATTCGTATATGCTCTTCTTTCACTTCAAAAAATAATAATAATAAAAATAAAAATAAAAGGTATTTCAAAAGAAATACACTTCATTACATATTATACACCGAGTATGTTATTATTTTTTTTTTAAATCAAAAACAATTCAGATTATTCCAAATCTAGACTTTAGAGGGCCTAGCACAGAAATGTTGTATGAGGTTGGATTTGAATCAAAATCTGTAATCATATAATTGCCAACTGAGCATCAGAAAGTATTTATTTGTCTTGGCACACTCCTGTTTTTAGCTTCAGTACCTTGGTGGGCACAGAAGCTGAAAGAGCTGCAGCAGAGGAGACAATGTACTGTTATTACAACATGAAGTCAGTACTAGGGAACTAAACAATTGCCTTTTCCTGCCCAGGCTGTCAACAACAACTATGTCCATACAACTTCTACTTAGTCTTGGCAATTCCTCCAAAGCATTAAAGCTCCTGTTGACTTTTTCTGGTATTTGACAAAATCAAGCATGCTCTTTATCAGACTGGCTTTAGAGGTTGGATGTCGGGGGGAAATTCTTTACAGAGAGAGTGGTGACGTACTGGAACAGGCTGCCCAGAGAGGTTGTGGATGCCCCGTCCCTGGAAGTGTTCAAGGCCAGGTTGGATGGGGCCATGGGCAGCCTGGTCTAGCATTAAATGAGGAGGTTGGTGGCCCTGCATGTGGCAGGGGGCTTGGAGATTCATGATCCTTGAGGTTCCTTCCAACTCTGACCATCCTGTGATTCTGTGATTCTGTGAAAGAGGACAGCATCTCTTCTAAAGAAATACCATAAAGAGCTCTTCAGCCTTGAGAAGAGAAGGCCAAGGAGACCTTATAGTGGACTTCCAGTACCAGGAGGGGCCTATAGGAAAGCTGGGGAGGGAATTTTTATAAGGGCATGTAGCAATAGCATGAGGGGAAATGGCTTTAAATTGGCAGAGGGTAGATTTAGAATAGATACTGGGAATAAATTCTTTACTGTGAAGGTGATGAGACACTGGAACAGGTTGCCAAGTGAGGCTATGAATGCCCCATCTTTGGAAACATTCAAGGCCAGGCTGCATGGGACTTCAAGCAACCTGGTCTAGTGGGAGGTGTCCCTACCTATAGCAGAGTGGTTGGAACTACATGACCATAAAGATCCCTTTCAACCCAAACCATTCCATGATTCTATGATTCTGTGATTCAACAATTCTACAAAAGGAAACATAAACCAGTATCTAAAACTCTTTGGACACAGCAGAATATATGAATCATATATCCAAGGCAGAAAGATTACTTTTCATAGTGTCAGACTCACATCCATAATTACATCAAGAATCTCTACTAACACCACCATGAAAATGAAAGAATTTGGAAGTAGGTCCACTTACTTTAAAGAAGTTTAATGCAGTAAATGGCATTAACTTTACAGCTCTCCTTTGTTACAACAATTAAGGCTGAACATTAGCACACTTTCAGAAAAGCTTTTGTGTTTGCACTTCATAAACTTAAAGAACAGCAACAGGAAGACAACAGTATTAGGCACACTTTCAGAAGGCTTCTGAAAGGAAGACTGGTAAAAAAAAATGGCTGAATTTTAACCAAGTCTGCATATATACTTAAAGCAGAAATTATTGTTATTCTGCAGTCATATAGACACCAGCTTCATGTCTTTTCTATTCAGCTGATTAACTAAAGGCTAGTATTACAACTGGAGAAACAGTGTAACAATGGAAGAGCCAGATATTTTTGTTAGTATTGATACGTCATGAATTGTCAGCAGTTTATGAGGACCCCTTGCATAGAAAGAGTCATAAGGGTTTCTTGCTTCCGTGAGCCCACATTTTAGCAGTTTCAAAAAGCAGCTCCACATATTATGTTATTTTCCTTCCCTATGGAGGGAGACATGAGGGAATGTGAATGAAAGTGTAACCTACATATGATCCAGGTACCCAAAGGAATTTTTTCATCTCATCTCAATTAGGTCAGGATTCCATTAAGGACTCTCTGCTACTTCTGCCTTCTCATTAATGCACATTAAATACTTTCGGTTTGCACTTTGAGTAAACAAATATTTTGCCTGAGCTGACAAACCTACTTTTTTTTTGTTTGCTTTGGACTCAGGAGGACTAGTTGAGGACTGGCCTGTTCTGAAGACATACAATGCTGTGAGGTTCTCTGTCCCCAAAAGAGGTTGTAGTAAGAAATATAACTTTATATAAATACATTTACATCCTCCCCTGAAATGGGGAGGTTCTGATGTTTTGTCAGTGAACAAATACTAATATCTTGGGGATCACAGTTTGCTTTTGTTTTAAGATAGATATCAAAGTTTGTTCTCCTAAAATTTTAATGTTAGTGATAAGCAAGCAGTGAAAAAGAACAAAAAGGATAAGTTTACACTTCCAAGGTAGAAGAGCATGTGTAGGTGTAATGCAGAGTCGCATATCTTAGCCCAGTAGCACCACACAGTGTCTCTGACCATTCCACAGCGTTGCCCAGTGCCTGCTATTTATCATTCATGCCTTCATTTTTCAAAAAGATTGCCAGAGAAGTTATAAAGTCTTCAAAAGAGATGGAACGGGAGAAGAGTGCCACCTCACATAGATTGAGATTAAAACTGGTCAAGATTAAAACTCATATCAATGTGCCTCACTAAAAACTGAGGCTTTTTCTTCCACAGCTTATGAAAGAAAGTTGTTTTAGTCTCTCTCTGACAGCAACGAACAGTCTGAAGTTGTATTCGTCACTGCATTCACAGCACTCTGTCACGCCAATCCTCCTCTCCATCAGCAAAAATAAAAGTGATAATGCTTAGGAGTGAATCAATCAAATTACTTACTCAGGGGAACTGCCAAAAAACCTCCTCCCCTTTCCAACATGTTTACCCATGTTGGGAATGACTGATCAGTGTCTTGCACTGTGGTCTAATACAGGCACAAAGTCAGAGAGAAATGACACCTTGTGTTTCAAAGGGAAATAGTCACAAAGAAAAACCAAGATAAATAGCCTAGGGAGTGTTGCTGCAACCTTTAAAGCTGCTCCAATCCACACTCCTTCATGAATGTTTACTCACACTTTTTTTCTAATAAATATGCCTTCCCACACTTGTCATTATGCCATGCAGGATCTCACAGTGCTTTTTTGTAGCATATGGTTCTTTTGCTACCTACACGGACTCTGGAACTACATTTGGAAATTATACATAAATACATCCTGTTTTTCTCAGCTAGAAGCCCTCTTTAATATTCTCTGTTAACACCTTCTCATTCATTGTTATGTTTGAATGCACGACAGGAGACTTAAGATTTCTATTTAGTATTGGTATGTGAGGAGGTTTTTGTGTTTGTTCTTGATTTCCTCACCAAATACCAAGATGCCATAATTCTCTTAATGCTGTTTTGCTGGGAATTCAGATGCAGTTTGAAATACTCCACTTGCATCCTACCTCCATGTCAATGGTTTACGGGCTGGTTCAGCTCAGTTCCATGACTAGCAGGGCGGAGGGATTTCACAAAATCCACGCCTCCAGACAAGGGAAACAGGGGACCCCAAAATCATTAAAAACAGTGGAAATGATCTGAGGAGAAACAAACTAACTTACTAAATATAGTATCAGAATGCAAGATAACCCACTGTAATACAATTAGAATTGAAGCCAATCAATCAAATACAATGAGAGAGCGTGTCTGAAAGGTGGAAAGGCCTCACCATAACACTGAGGTGAGATGCGCAGTCCGGTTGAGCAGCAGGAGGAGAGCCGATGAAGAAGAGTGCATCAGGTGACCTTGCCAGGGGTTATATCTCCCCTCTGATTGCAGAGCCCCTGGGGAATGTAGTTCTTCTTTTCTTCCGGACAGGTGCCCAGAACTGGAGCATTAAGAGTTTAACTCCCAGTGCACTACATGATGTTATGATGTGGAATACCAACAACCAAAAATCATAAAACCATGACACTCTATTTAAATAATTCCATCCTATTCTAGAAAATAACAGGGAAAAAAAAAAAAAAAAAAAAAAAAAGAGAGATGCAGAGCAAAATAGGACTGTAACGCCTTGCTTTCTGTTTATAAAATAAAATCAAAGTGACTTAAAAATGAAGTTACAGAAAAACATCAGGCATTTTTGTATTTTCTCTTTCTCTTACTAATGATTGTAATAGTAGATCAGTATAAAAATTTAAAAAATAAATAATGAAAGGCAAGTCGATATTTCATAAACTCTGCTTTTGAAAAAATCCTGTGATTTTAAAGTGTTTCCCTCAAATAACCTAGTATAGCTCATCACTAATAATACCTGTCATTCAACCAAGGGATAACACTTCTTTCACAAGCCTGTCCCTTCATGATGAAGGTCTGTGTTGCTGAATATCAGAAGGTGAATGTGACCAGCGTTCTGGGCTCTATGATTAATAAGAGCTGTCTATAGGATTTTTGCTTGTACTTAATCCTAGGATCCAACTGGAGGAGCCCATTCCTGGTTCACAGCTGATTTCTACATATTTCAGAACTGCTGATGCCTCTGAGCATTTTCATGAAATAGTAAGCATGAGACATTCCCCTGATGTTCCTCTGTACAAGAACATGGCTGAGGATCTCTCAGTATCCCTTGCTTCATTTCTGTGGAGACACAGGGATAAGAACTCAGGAAACCCTAGCTTCAAACCATGCTGAGTTGAGCTCACTCCAATACAGAATTTCAATTTGTGCAGAAACATATTTTCAATTAAAAATACTATTACACTTTCTTCTTTATCCACATGCATTTGTGTTCAAACACTGCTTATGCAGATTTTCTGTATTACATGTGACTGCTCCGAGATGTTCTCCTCAAAGTAAGTTCTCTTCAACAGAACACTTAAGGTTTGTGTCAACTTCTGAGCGCTTAGACTTCAGAGTTACATGGGCAAAAACCTACCAGACAAAGTAAAACCTGTCGAAGACCTAGCAGATACCAGAGTATTTAGAATGAAAGCAGAATAATTGAGAACTTGCAGACATAAATGTGCAAAATTGCAATTAATACATCCTTTAAATTTTGTAAAACTGAGTTTAAAAATGACTATATTCACTGTGCAAACTAACATGAGATGGGTGCTGGAGCTGGAAACCTGTTTCACATCCCCTTTGCAAGCATCAATAATTTGTTCTCATAGGTCACACCACCAGCATCAACACTCAAGTCCACAAACACGGACTTAAGAAAAAACAAAAGCAAAAGTTAAGGGTGATTTTACAGAAATCACAGCTTATGCAAAGTTACGCAGAGTGAGTGTGTACATGCGTAAATAGTACCTTACAAAGAAAAGAAAAGAGTATCAACTTCTAATGACTAAATAAATTTATCTACCTTTTCTTGGAAGAACTGGAATAGCTAAAGTCTGAGGTTGAGACAAGTTTATTCTGCCTTCAACAATTTTTTACTTCAACAGAAAACAAGCATGCAGACACACCCAAAGGATTGTAAAATCTATCTATTCCCCTGCTTGATGCCTTCTTGTTTTCAAACTCTTACCTTTTTCCAGTTTAAGAAACCTTCCCTTTCTGTCTACTGTTGTGAACATCAGCCCAGAATTCCCCATCATTTTAGTGAAACAACATTTCAGTAGCCTGCAGCTTTGGTAAATAATTGATAGGAGGCAGTAACAAAACCTCTAACCAGTGAGTAAGAACTTTTCTGAAAAAGTAGAACCTGACATTTTGAGTAAAAATATACAGCAGAGTATAGAGGCCAGGCTTCTCACAGGGGTAATAGGTTTCTTTACACCCTCATCTGGCAGATTTCACAGATGGATGGTTCTGTTAGCAAGTAGGATGTGTATTTTCACAAGTCAATACTTCTGAAACTAAGATTTCCTGATGTGTGTAACTGGTCTAACAGCCATAATTACCAAATATTTGCTGACAACAGCATATTCTTTAAAGGCATCAGTGTGCCCTTGTCTTGTACTTGTGGTTTCTGCTATGTCTCTCATGAGCCAATCTAACCCTAGGGCTATAGCAGAGGGACATGCACCTTTTTCAAACAAGTCAGTACTGAAAATCTGAATAAGTACCCAATAAATGTCTAAAACACAAACAGCTGTACTTCATGTTTATATTCACGAACTCTGTGCTCTTGAAAATATCTCTTCAATCACAACTTTAAAACTTCTAAGAATTGCATCAAGGACATTTTGAGAAGTTATTTTCCAGAGCTGCTAATAATTATTGCCAGTTTAAGTGACTGTTCTTTGTTAAAAAAAAAAAAAAAAGAGGATTAGCCAGGAAAAAATATACAGCATAAAATATAAGACACTTCTTTCATATTAAATACCATGGGCATCTAGCTAACTGTGCTAATGAGCTAGAGAAGGATAGTGTTTTTCCACAGCATTTTTTCAACATTTGTGGGATGCTGAAGGGTCTAGCACTGTTCCGTCGACCTACATGAAGTGTAGGAAATTAATAAACTTTTGGAAAAGCATATAAGGAATTTTCTATTAAGTGCGATTGAACTGTCAGCTTCCAGATGTTCCTTTCCCACTTCTGCCATTATATTTTCAAAGAGAGCAGCAAATGTGAAAAATATGTTTGTTGGGCTCACTCTTATGGCCTCACTGAATGCCATTGTATTACACGTGTGTAAATGAATAAAGATGACTTTATGCAACACTAATATCAAACAGAAGAGAAGCTGCTATAGCGGTGTTCAGTTCAACTGTATTGGGAAAAATGAGAACCCACTTCTCACAAACAGCCAGCCTAAGCAGCAACTGAAACACAGATGTAACAGCAATTCCGCAAAAGAGAGCAGAGGTAATGTGCTGCCTTATATCCCCTGTGAGCTTGGTTAAATGTCATAATGGACTGGCTGCCCTCTTCATATCAGTGAACTGCCTACAGATTTCTTTTATTCTTTGGCAGCTCCCATTCGGAAAACCCAGTTTATCCCTACTGAAAGAATAAACCAAAGAAAACATTGATAGTGTGTTTTGTACTTGTACCCACAAGATATTCAGCTTTTTAGGAAATATTTAAATCTGAATGACATGTTTTCCTCAAAAAAGCCTGGGCTGCATTTGTGTCTTGTGCGCAGTCATTCACGTTCCAACCAATGTTTGTATCTCCTGGCTGAATATGCACATACTTTGCCATTCTCACCCCAGAGATGTGCTCACTGGGATTAAGCAGGGAAATCTGGAGCAATTTCCTGAAAGACTTTGCTCTGTCTCTGTGTTTCCTTGCCCCTGTTCAAGAGTGTCTTGAACTGTTGCACTGAAAGGACCTACTCCAAGGAAAGAGCATTCCCTTCTGCTCTCTTGATTTCCAAAATAAAACGTTTGTGTTTAATGTTAAAGTGTTTAAAGTCATCTACAAAAATCAGTTGGAATAACGTTCATGCTATGAGCACCAACTGCTGATGAAAGTGATTGCCTATTGTCATGTTCCACTGCTGTGGCTACCAGTGCTGCCACACCGATCCAAGAGATAATGCTTGATTCACTGTCTGGTGAAATAATGCCAGACAACAAGAAGCAGTGAAAAGGAGGCAAGTTTGGTGCTCCTAGCTGAGCAGTTCTGCACTGTCACTGAAGCTGACCAGGTGATACAGAGGGAAGAGACACAAACAACTCTGTTGGAATGTGGAGATGAATTGCACTGGCGGAGGGCTTGTCAATGGGGGAAATCGTTCTCTTCATAGGTGTTCATTTCAAAGACTATGAACACTTCTGGTTGACATGTTGCAATATTAGGAGATGAGGAGGAGTTGCTCACAAAGCTGAAGGCAGCCTTGTGTATTAGGACTGAGATTTTATACTTCTGTCAGAGTACTCATGGGAAACAAACATCATGCTCAAATGCCATGCAAAAGGAAAAAGGTGAAAGCTGAAAGGCCCGTGCAGGATCCCAAAAGAGCTTTCCATATGTGTGCAGTGCAATAGAACTGGTCACAGGAGTCAGGGATCTGCTAAAGACCACCAATACAATAAACAGATTAGCTCCCGTCCTGGGCCTAACCCAGCACAGACATTTTACATCCACAGAGCAGGCACAAATCTATCCCTATCTTATCACCTGCCATCTACATCTTTGAGCATTACTATCAACTTCTGAGTGTTTACTGGAATTTAAGCCCGTTGTTCCCAGTGAAATTAATTTTCTTTTAATAAAGACAAGCTACTTGTCCTTTTGTCAGCGGTTTACGGGCTGGTTCAGCTCAGTTCTGTGACTAGCAGGGCAGAGAGATTTCATAAAATCCACGCCTCCAGAAAAGGGAAACAGGGGACCCCAAAATAATTCAAAACAGCAGCAATGATCTGAGGAGAAACAAACTAACTTACTAAATATAGTATCAGGATGCAAGATAACCCACTGTAATATAATATAATTAGAATTGAAGCCAATCAATCAAATACAATGAGAGAGCGTGTCTGAAAGGTGGAAAGGCCTCACCATAACACTGAGGTGAGATGCGCAGTCCGGTTGAGCAGCAGGAGGAGAGCCGATGAAGAAGAGTGCATCAGGTGACCTTGCCAGGGGTTATATCTCCCATCTGACTGCAGAGCCCCTGGGGAATGTAGTTCTTCTTTTCTTCCGGTGCCCAGAACTGGAGCATTAAGAGTTTAACTCCCAGTGCACTACATGATGTTATGATGTGGAATACTGATAACCAAAAATCATAAAACCATGACACGTTTTGCTGTTATATTTTATATTCTAATAGCTGTCTAAAATGTCTGTAAATGATAAAACATTTTTTTAGCTGGCAATGAAGTATATTTTACTTGATTGTGCTTTTCTTCTTTAATGGATTTTGTGCACAAAAAATAAGAAACAATGATATCACAAAACCCATTGGTAAAGGCACATAGAAGTGTTTATTCACTCTCTGTGGTTTTATGTGCCACATATTCTAGCAAAATAACTTCATATTCCACTTTTTTGTTGTTGAATGAATAGCTTCATTTGCAACAGCCCCCAACTTGCATTCCACTGTGAACCCCAGTTTTATTATCCATGTGTGAGCTAGGCATAGTCATGGGTAAATTATTCTGAATCAGAATAAAATTGTTTTCTTCCCACTCAGATGTGTGGATGAAAAAATGGACATAAAGATTCCCACAGAACAGCAAGAACATTTGTTGAGCCGTTTTTAACTGCTGAATTGCTGCAATTATCTAAAATGGCACAGAAGAGCTCTTCCCCTCCTCCAGTGAGCTTAGGAAGGAAGCAGTGCTCATGACGTGTAAATAAGCACTTGTTTAAATACTTGCAGTGCAACACACTCACCATGGGCTGCCAGCAGCTCTGTGTCAGGTAATTTATTGGAAAACACAGCAGAGACTGATAGGTGAGAAATGAACACTCTACCACACCGCCATGAAGAGGAATGGATACAGCAAGCACCATAGATGGTATGCTGAGAAAACAGGGAGCAGCTGGGCAGGGCAGCAGGCGGCTGCAGCCCCAGAGAAGCATGTGGCTGGAGTGCTGCCACTTGGGGAGCACAAAAAGAACCAGCCTGTCACTCAGGACAGCTTCAGCACCACGACTTGGCATCCCTGCCAATTGTGCTAAAATGCCACGGAAACAGCTCAGCCTCCTGTGTTGCTAAGGAGGACATTCCTTTCATATTAAGCTGATGTAACCTGCTGCCTCATCTCCGGTGTTGCCGAGAGCAGCAGGGCACTCTGGGCTACAAACTGCAATTTAAAGCACTTGGACGTTTGCATGTAATGTACTCGAGGGAATAGCTCTTGTATCAGCACAGTGCTCAGCAAATTTATTAATTGTGGTGGCACACCTCGTCTGCTAGATTCTAAAAGCAATACACACTGAGATTTCTACCAGAACAAATACTTTAAAATAATAATAATAATAATAATAATAATAATAATAATAATAAAATTTTAACAAAATAGAAATCCTTTAAAATGTTTTCAAAGTTTTGGAGAATCATCCAATTTTTAGGCCAATTATGTACCATGCTTTTCCTGCTCAATAAAGTGTTCCAGTCAATTCAGCACCAGTACACATAATTTGTCCATGCCAGGGCCTCCAATTTTTCTATATTTTTATTTCTCAGTATTTCTCTAGAGGGTTCAAACTGGTCTGCAATATGGGAGAGAGAGTATTACATTAAATATAGTGATAAAAAACAATATAAACTATTCTTCAATTAAATAGCAGTAGATATCTTCAGTCCACTCAGAATATTTCTTCTGAGATTAAGCAATGCAAGATAGAAGAGTTTGGGTAGTTTTGATTTCATTTGGTAATTTATTTATTATACAGAAAACAAAATATTTCAGGTATAATGGTATTTTACTAGAGAAATCTTCAATTTTACAAGAAAGGCATCTGGTACCTTCTGCAGAGGTCTGAGATAAAAATTCCCTATCAACTCTATTTTCAGTCTGAACCTTGCCCATCCATGCCTGTATAGAAAATGTTCTGTATCAGCAGCAATAGTGGCATGGGGAGAAGCATATGATGAGCACTTCCAGAGAGCTCCCATAATGTGGGAGGAAATATATCTCCAACAAGTTCCTCTAAACCTGGCAGCCCATCCAGCTCTGCTGACTCTATGCCAGGGCATCTCTCACTTCATCCCTGAGAATAATACCAAGATTCACATTCAGTGCATCATCAAAAGCTACTCAAGATTTTCAAGCAGCTCCAGAAATATCAGAGTTATTAGCTATGAAAAATTATGTCTGGCTTCAGATCACACAAACACTTAATGACTTATAAAGTTATTTTGCCAGTTCTTTTGCAGGCTGGGTTGTGAATATGAGCCCTTTAGATAGATTAATTCATATGCAACTGAGCATTCCGCAGATTGAGTAATTCAGTAAAGCATTGTCAACAACACAAGAGGCACATGAACACCAAAACTTGTAGTTTGCTGTACTACTGCAGCAGTCCAAGTGGTAATTATGGTGCTCTTGGCACTTCAAATCTCGTCAGAAAATCATTCAGTAAGTATCTAAGGTAGGTTGGTCTTTTTACCCTGCAAAACTTTTCACTTTTTTTGTATTTATCCTTTCTCGCCTGAATGCAACCATAAGCTTTCAGATTCACTCCCATGCCCACAAACATACAGCACAGCTGTCTCCAGTCCGTAGATTGGTGATCTAGCAGTAAATATATGTGGCAGATTTTGCCCTCTCTCTGTCATTTTTGACCATTTGTAGTTAGTGTAATTAAGAGAATATTAAAGCACAAGTAGGTAACCTAACTGCAAGACATATTTCTGTGAATAGAAATTTTATTTTGGAAAGTAAATGTTTATACAAATAATTAAAAAAAAAAAAATAGAAGAGTCAGTGAGAGTTTTAACAAACAAAAGGTGGCTCACACCTGGGAATAGTATTCCAGACAAAGGGTATTTTTTGTAAAATGTTACTGGCTGGTTTTAATTCGTAAATCTATTTCAAAGGTAGAGATAATGAAAGGCAGAAAAAATTACCTAACTTCCTTGTTCATGAGTCAATGGGAAAGACCGAAATAGAACCAGGGAGTCTTCAGCAGCACCCAACCCATAGTTGGCATCTCAAACACCAGAATAAAGCAGTGTCGGAATGATTGGCATTATAAGCCAACATTCATGGGCAGTTCCCACACTGTGACATCCCTGACCGAACAGGAAATATCTTTGTTATCTAAGATCCTGCAGCATGGCAATGACTGGCAAGCGCTGACTTGTTACCAGCACACACTGTGCACCACTGTTGGATCTCCAAAACAAAATTTTAAAAAGAAAAGTTGTTTTATTGCTAACTTAAGTCTAAAGATATTGAGCGTTGTTAATAGAATATTGTTGCAGTAAGATTATTTTTACACTTTTAAATCAGTTTAGCCTGCCAATTCCAACTATTTTGCATACAAATTTCTGAATAGTAATTGAGATTAATTGAGATATCGTTAAACACAGCAGTTCTTTATATCATGAAAAAACACAGATAAAGAATTCAAATGCTTCAGGATGGCTAAATTGACAAATATTTTCTCACGATAAAGTCACAGACTGTGACTCATGTTTCTGAGACTGTATAAATATGAAATTTTCTCTTTTTTCCCCCCCAAAATGTCAAAGACCAGTTTTTGATCTGCTGTAAAACTAGTGTAACAACATCAGATTTAGCCATCCCAGGTGGTGTACCAAAGGTTAGTCCCACATACATCTATTCATTATGTAGAGAATAGGAACTTTCAGTGTTGTCTCCAGAGATGCAAAGTTCTACATATTTGTGAAAGTGTGAATCAAAAATGTATTTCAAACTGTGTTTCTGGGTCATATAAGTCCTTAATATTCCAGAAGGAGGAGAACTTGCAAGGCTTAGATTCCTGTTTAAATGTATTTGTTTTGTCATTCTAATTTGTGCAAACATTCATGCATTCTCTGAAATCTAACAGACTGATTCACTGAAAATGGTTACGTAAACACAGCATACCTCAGCTCTGCCAACACAGTTCTTACGTATATTTCATCTATCTGCTATATTACTAAAAGATTTTTTTTCCAGAAAAAAAACAAAATCTTTCCATTGATTGGACTATTGTCTTTTATTTCATATATGAGATTACACTGACTAGAAAGCACTGACCTTTATTACTAAGGCAGAAAATTTGAATTTCAGATTCTTGATTAGAGCAGTAACAGATAGGGAAAAAAAAAATCCTTCTGCTCAAAACTTAAGCAAATTTCCCCTGAAATTAATAAAATAATCCCCAATGAAGTCTTTTAGATGTATGTAGCATTGTATCGTTGCATTTAAATACTTTCGAGATCACAATTCATCTTTGAGGGGGTTGCTGGCCACTTGGTAACCAGATGAATGAAGGGGTTCTGAAAAGGAGTTTATAATATAGTTGAGATTCTGCTTTGTGATTCTGCATAGGCAGGTACAAGCACAACAACAGAAAATGAGTTAATTTAAATGATATTCAAATTATGCCTTTGCTGCTTTATATATTTCTGTAAGACTCCAAAGGAGGTAGAACAAGCATTTCTGCTTTCTACATGCAGTTGTGAGTTGTATTTGGTTGAAGCATATGAGCTGAGATCAGGGTGGGAAGACAAACTGAGTGGATACCAATGCTTAGGAACCACTGCCCTTTATTGGCCATCTGTCATGGCCAAACCAGCACTGCTGCTCACCATTTAGAAAGACCTTTCAGACTTTGCTTCATAAAAAAAGCTCAAAAGGATGCATCTACTGAAGCAATCATGTGCCTACCTACCTACACTATTTAATCCAAAATGAATTTACTCATGTGAAGGGAAGAGACATGGATCCAAATACCCCTGATACATGCAGGGATTTAGAAGATCTGTGAAACTAACGAATGGTCTAGAATAGGACTCTCTCCTGTGGAAAGTGTTTCTTTTGTCATAGAATTTATAAATATTAATTGGACTAGGGGTTCAAATTCCATGTGTGGTAATGTGTCTTTTTTTTTTTTTTTTTTTTTCATTTTCTTAGTGAGTCTCCTAGCCATTGGGCTCTACAGTGCTTTCCACTCCCCAAAGAATCTTTAATTATACTGCATAAAACAGACGAGTTTCATTACTTTTCTTTTTCTTATTATTAAGTAAATTAATTAGGGAGAAGAAAAGAAAAGGGATTCATATTTTCTCAAAGGGAAAATGTGAAATGAATGGAATATAAAACATAAAATATTCTAATAATAAACATGACCCTTTTTTTTTTCAGTTTTAAATTGAAGAGTTTATGCTGACTTAAGTGTAGGACATCTGATTTCAGAGTTTAAGACTGTGAACAGAACATGAACATAAAGAGACATGACAAGAATTTGGATTAACCTAAAGGTAAGTCAAAGGCTCTCACGTGAGTTATAATGTGCAAGTGCAACCGCACCAGAATTTTAGTATTTCTTGTTTTCTTTGAGTTTCTCCCCTTACACTGGCATAAACTGGCAGCACAACAAAATCCAGGCATAAGAGAACAACACTGCACAAAACAAGGACAGAATAGGTCATTTATTATCACAATATGATAATATTTATTATAACAATGTGTGATTATTTACTCATTACACCTTGAGGCAAAAAAATAACCACTCTCTCAAAAAGGACCCTGTGATCTTCTCCTGTGTTTCCCTTCTCATTTTTAACTATATTGCCAACATGCTTGCCATGATAGGCTCATGGCTAGTAGATGACAGCAGCAAAATAACACTAAATAATGTTCCCAGAAATCTTTTACAAAATCATTAAATATGTTACATACACACTGTGCCTTGGTGAGACACAATGGAGATGCCCACAGTGGACTATGTGTTTTTATCTCTGGGATCAGTGTGTAAAGGTACTTTCTGAAGGAGTAGCCATTTATTCTGTTTTACAGAATGTCACAACTGACTATTCTCATTGATATCATTGTTTTGGTAATAATAATTAATAATTTACATTAATAAATTATTGTTATGATAAGGAATGTTCTTGTTTTACATCAGATTTTTTCATTTAAACCTCTAGTGCCCTACATACACGCATGTTCACACAACTGTCTGCTACAAAATTTTCTACAAGGTCCTCATCAGCTAGAAAGCTTTAAAACCCCTGGGTTACATTCAGTGATCCTACAAAGCAGGCTCAACTTGAGTAACATCAAACTTAAAGTTGCTTCTATTTGGTTTGGCATTTTAGACCACAGCCATGCTTTTTTTTTTTTTTTTTTTTAGTCTGATAAGATTTTCATCAATAGGCATTCTCACAAAAAAAAAATTAAAAAAAACAGTTTAACTAAAGAATATCTCTGAATGAAGAGGAATAGTGGATTATATGTATGCTGATGATTAAACAATGTCATAATATTACTCAAATCTCCTATCTCTACAGATCTGTCATATATATCCTCACTATTAGTACACAATACAAAGAAGACTGTAAGAGAGCAACACAAGAACTAATGAGGCAATAGACCAATTTTCCTAAAGCATGAGCTAAAAATTATGCATCTACTGTTAAAACAGACACTTTATTTCTGATCCTGGACTAATCCGTAGCATTTCTGCACATGCACAATCTGAAACTCTACATAAAAACAAGTTTTTTCAACTTAAGTAATGCGGTCAGTCTTATAATTAATTGTATTTGAGTTGTAAAGGTTTGGTTTCTGCTTTTGCTTTAAATTTCCCTGAGTTCAGACAGTGTGATTTGATGCAGAATCAGTTATCCCTTCACTGAAGTGAAATGAACTTCTCTGTGATAGTGTTTGTAGTACACTATACATCATAGAAAGCTGGTAGGAAAACTCTCATCACTGGAACAGTTGCTTTACAGATGGACAGACAACACAGATACTGAAAGGAAGAGTAGTTTCAGCATTAGTATTCATGTTGACTCTTTTAAAATAATACTGAGAAAGCATCTATGAACAAGCAGTATGGAGGGAAATAATTATCATATTATATAACAACATTTGAGGGAAAAAGTCATCCAGATTTCTGCAAAAGCCTTTAGATTCAGGATTGCATTAGTAACATATTGCTGAATATGCCAGAAAAGAAACATTTGATTTTATTATATTCCAAAGAGATAACAGTTGATACAGTGATAGGAAAAGAAAAAGAAAAAAGAAAAAAACCCACACAAAATATCTTGTAATTTGAAAATAATTCTTTCTGCAACATTTCAGAGCTTTTTTCACATTAAGCTTACCATTGCATCTGTCCAATACTATGGGGATTGATGCTGTTCCTGTCTCCAACCTGCATACAGGCAGAGGGAAATAGCTACAGGTTAAGCTCTATGACTTTCCAATGAGTCAACAGGAGTGTCAGGAACCTGAGCACAGATACAACGCAAAAGGTCTGCAGTGATTATGATCTCTCATAGAAGTCAAGAAGGATATTTAAGACCAAGTTGGGAAGACATCTCTCTGTGAGGGAAAGAGGATGGACTAGCTGGACTGCAGACTCCTTTCAACTCTTATTTTCTGATGAAATACGAACTAGTGAGTAAAAATGAGTAGAGTACTTCAGCAAGAGTGAGCTTTGCAACCCACAAGCTGTGGCAAGATGACAAAAAGCTAACTAGATTGGCTTTTTCTCATATGATCTCAGTAAAAAGATGCAAGTGCAACTTAAGTCCTGATAGCCAAATGTTCTCCATATTAATTTCTTCTGTTTGAATTTTCTCAAGTGCTTGGAATCATTAAGATATGGAATAAAAATAAATATTGCAAATAAAAAATAAAAATTGCAAAATGAGGGTCTTCCTTTGGCTTGATTTCATCATCTAGTAATGATGAAGTCACTGGAAAGTAATGAGGAAGTTATTATTTTTATATAATAAAATATGTATAACATATATGTTCAAAATTATAAAGTTTATGAATATTTGAATTGTATATAAATATGTACAGAGAAATGGAAATCACAGAAGAGCTGAGGCTTATGAATCAAATCCCTTTGTAACACTCAAGACCTCTTACACAAGAGTTTCACACATTTGTGCAAAAAGTTGAAGTCATGAGGTAGACAATAAACCAGCCATGAAAAATAGCCTTTCTAATATTGCACTGAGCGATAATTCCCAAAAAGATAATAATTTCACTATTTAAAATTGTTAATACTACACTTCATCGCTGCATCCAGATTTTTTTCTCTCATCAGTAAATTACTTCCTGCTGAACTGATGAGCATCTCTGCAGCATTTGCATTCTCTAAGAAAATTAAGGTGTTTTCTTTTCTTCCATCTTAGCCTCTGTGCAAACACTCATCCAGTTCCCGCAAAGAAATAAAATAAAATAAATAAGAACAGAACAATAAAAGAGTTTTAAGACCTGAAAGGGACGCAATAAAAAAAATCAGAAAATCCACTGACACTAATTTGCTATAAGACAGTGCAAGGTGTTTTACTTGGAGAGACATACTCAGACTCTGATGATATTTGTTAGCTTTACCAATCGTTAGAGCTCATCTGAACTGAGAAAACATACAGTAGCACTGCTAGCAGCAGAGCTCAATGTGCTGATGGATGACCCACACAACTCCTCTGACTCTTTCACCTGAGGCCAGGAGCCAAGGGCAAGGGAAAGGCAATAAGGAAACAAGTCATGTGCTACAGTAATTCAGGGGATCCCAACAACAGTTTGGGAGCAGTTGGAAGTAGAACTGGTTTCACGTATAGCTACAGTGTAGCTCAGGCTAACCCTAGGGATCCTGGTGGCCTTGACAGGTATTTGAGTTGCAAGAGTCCCAATGATCTACTACAATTAAACATCGTGAAGATTAAAAAAAAAAAAAAAAAAGTAAAGGAAATCCTTCTTAACGTCTATAAGAATTTTTGATGTTGCCATCTTGAAAAGAGGAGGTCTTCCAGAAATATCACAACTGCTGTACAACCTGTTTATTAGGCTCAGATAAACAGATTCAAATGTTCGCTTGAAAGTCAGTAATCTTTCCTAATGTCTGAAAAAGTTGGATTCGGTACTTTAAAGTGGATTTTATTTTCTGAGTGCTTTGGTATTTCCTGCTCCCAGAGCAACTCCGAAGAGAGCATGCATAAAATCTCAGGAGGAAAAGAAAGTAGGTTCTTCTGCATTTCCCATTCAACTCCAGGCCTGTTCAGAGAAGATCTAAGCAAACCTTTAGATTTTCCACCACTTGTCTGAACTAAAGTGAACTCTTCAAACTTTGAAGTTTGCTCATTACTTTATCAAATGGAGGCCTGATTTATGCTTCATATACACACGCTATATTAATAGCTTAGATGACTTACTCAAAGTGAAAATAAGGGCTGAATGTACTTATGAAAATTTGTTACTTCAAACATGCCCCTGATAGAGTTTGCTGAGTTCATCAAGAGGAATCAATGTGCTGTCAGTATGATTATGAAGGCCATTTCTTTCCATATACAAAGTGCTGGAGGCAAAAAATATACCTGGTTTCTTTATAAATATTTGGTCATATATCAGCAGCAAAGACTCAATGTGCAGAGCCACATGCAGAGTTTATTCAGGTAAAAACAGTCTAGCAACTTTCTTCTCTACACATACATTTGCGTTTAGCAATTTGAAATTGAGATATTTTTACAATTTCATACTTTCCTAGGTGGCTTATTAAAAGTGTTGGAATGTTAGTGCACAATAACAGAACATGTATGGCAGGATCATAACACCGGAGAAACTGTACTGTGAAGCAATAAGAAGATATTAAAAATTAGGCTCTTTTGAGAAACATTTCCAGGTGATGAAAAATAATTATATAGCCTCTTTGTCTTTATTTTCAAATTAACAGCGCGAGTACAAGGAGTACAACCTATAGACTACCTCATGCATGCAGTCTATCTCTGTAAGACCTGTTCTAGCTAGCCTATGAGACAGATGAACTTTCCTAGTGCTCAGAGCTCATTTTCTTTCCAAAAGAGCCTGTAAACTGTAGTGACACAAGGTTAGATCTAACCATCTGCAGGGCCAAGAGCTGGAAGAGGAGATGTGAGAGAGCTCCAGCACTTGCTCAGGTAGCAGTCTGCTTTCAGCTCCCTCTTTCAGAGCAAGGCTGGACTAAGCAACCCTTTGCCATTAGACCACTGCACTTCCATTTATGCCAGTACCTCTGGAAATAATCAAAGCAGTCACATGTGCTGTACATCACTGATAAGAAAGGCCTCCCACTGCCCCATCTGCTGGTGCTGACCATCATCTCTACCACACAAGGACACAGGAGATGCAAGCCTCCCTAAGATACATGATGATGTTCTGCTGTCTCCTCCTCTGCCACTGTTAAACTGAGGAACAAAGTGACAAACTTCCCTACAGAACTGCCAGGCATTTAATGTAGCATTTTGCCTTTCTTTAGTTCTTTATGTCCTCTTGGATTTTCCTTCAGGCCTTTTCCTTCTGTGATAGACCTTTTGTTCTTGTTCTCTTTTCTGTGTTTGTGCCAGTTAAAACCCTCTGTGCGCTACTTATAATTTTCAACATTAATATATGAATAGGTATTTCTAATTTCTATTTCTAATTCTCTCTGTGGCTGTAAGAAAACAACAAAACATATGCTAATAAAATAAATTTCTCAAAGATAATGTTGGTTAAATATTGACCCAAAGACTTTTATCATAAACCAAAAATCCACCACAAAATCAATGGAGTATGTCATATTTCCAGCACTTGACCAAAATTTTTGTTGCTGCAAGTTATTCCAGGACTTGTAAAGAATGTATTTGGGTATCATCAAATCATGATCAAGGAATGATGAAATCAATCTTTTCATTTTTAAAATACATTTCTAAAAGAGGCCAGGTATGTGTGATATTCCCAAGTGTTTTGAGTTCAGCAGGGTCCTTCTGAGAACTGACAGACGTGGAGGTTCCAGAGATAGACAAGAATGAGAAGGGTGGATCATCCCCACACTGTGCTCCAGATGCCAAAATATCTTTCTGTGGCTTTCTCCCAGGTCAGTTCTTGCCAAGTTTAATGAGAAACATCGAGGGAAGATGCTGTCTAACTTCATAGACACTTTAACAGAAGTCATGAGAGTAAAACTTTAGCTCATGCCCATGCAGGCACTGAAATAAAGACAGATAAATAAATAAATAAATAAATAAATAAATAAATAAATAAATAAATAAATAAATAAATAAAAACATGCTGGAAATGTCTGGCATGTAATGTGGTCTATAAAACATTTTCGTATAAGCAATTAATTCTAAGAGTCAAGTTTCCATTTGAGGGAAGGAAACTTGTCCCTTTCTCGAAGCATACCACTGGTGAAACAAAGATTTTTGTTTGGTCGGTTGGTTTTGTGTGTGTGCGTGTGTGTGCGTGAGATGAACAGGAAAAAATAAAGAATTTTTACTTAAAGGTTGTGACACGATGCAAAGCATATTCACTAGGTTGAGGGAAAGTCTCCACCAAAA
Source organism: Chrysolophus pictus (assembly GCA_037305975.1). NCBI lineage: Eukaryota > Metazoa > Chordata > Aves > Galliformes > Phasianidae > Chrysolophus > Chrysolophus pictus. Next base: position 61,875,556 of record CM074614.1, read on the forward strand.
ATCTTTTTTGCAATTAAAAAAAAAAAAAACCAGAAATAAATGAAAATTTTTAAATGCTAAAATACTTTAATTTGGACTCTAGCCAGTCCACTCCAAAGCCATAAATATATTAGCCAAATAAAAGCTTTACAAGAATCAAGAGCATGCAAGGTTCATTTGACCTTACTGGTAGGTTCCACTTAAACTAACCATGCATTTTTCAGTCTCATATCTCCTGGCAAGGCAGTATGCTTCCACATTTTATGACTACTCTATGTTAATTCCACATTTTCCTTCTGTAGGACTCCAGATATCACTGCATGGTGTTCAGAATAAAACTGTATATGCATTTCTCTTGCAATTCTCCCTCTAAATATTTAGTCAGATGTACAAGGTCTCCACTGTCCTCCTCTTTCATTTGCCCTGAGAACAAGTGCAGGTAGCAGCGAGCTGTGACCAGATCCTGAGCTAGAAGAGTCCAGGAAAATTCTCTGCACAGGCAGAGGCGAGGCAAAAAGAGCTTAGAAGGAAAAACAAAAGCTGCAGGTCTCTGTCACTACCTGGCATTTAAAACACAAATAAAATCTAAAGACTCTTTTAGAAATAAAGATGGTTTTCATGTGCACACTGATATTTGTTCCCACACTGTTCTGAATTTCAAAAAAGAACAAAACCCTCAATTATTATTAGCACTTTGCAATTCAGACCACAAGCTTTTTAAGTTTCACGTTGTAGAGATCTGCAATTTTCTTGTTCTGTGATGGATAAAAACCTTGTGACCTCCTACACAACTGGAACAAAGTGGAAATGCCTGAAGAATTCCTACATACTGAAGAATTCAGAGAAATATAAAAGGTATTGTCAAGACCATCTACCGGCTTAAGCCAGGAAACAGAGATCGTGATGTGTAAATCGATACTTTATTCAGAAGAAACATCGAAACTTCGCCCAGCACAATGTATAAAACTCATCAGAAACAAAATGCATCAGACATCATGAACTACAGGCAGCTGTAAGATCTTTAACAAGTTGAGGCAATATAAGATTTCTCCCAGTACACATCTTACCACAGGAACTGTCAGAGAAACTTCATGGGAATTGCCACAGGTGAAATAAATGGGAACATATACAGGTCATTAATTTCCCAGCCCTCCCTTAAACTCTAGCCAGATTGCTTTGGGGGTGATCTCTCTGAGAGTCAAGTAAGGACTCCAGTGTTCAGGTCCCACCACACAGGACCACAGCTGCATTTCCCCCAGTCTTTGATCTACAGAAGGCATTCTGCTATCAGCAGCATTGCAATTGCTGTGAGTGAAGCTGCCTGCCTAGCTTTGATTTCAGAAGTAGCAGGAAGAGAGGATGGAGTCTTCGAATGACAAATAGCATGTGTATATTTTGACAGTCAAGTTATTGGGTAAGAAAAACATTATATTTTGTCCAGTCGTATCAGTGCCTCACTCACTAAGAATCACTCAGCATGCGCACCTTGTCAGTCAGTACACCCTTGGGACAGGCCACCTCCTGCACAAAACAACTTCAGTGGACTCCTCAGACACTTGTCAGGCACCCTACCTGGCCAAAGATGGGTTGGCTGCTCATCTGAAAGCAATTGCAAACAGAGCAATTTCTAGTTCTTCTGTACATACAATGTGATACAGCCTGTAGACTGTTCTATTTTTCCCACACTACATAGTCTGCTGTGCACGTAGCTACAGGAACGTACGCCGTCCAGAAACAACGCAGTTTCTTCTTTTCCATCTTTTGCACAGTGTTCAAGAAAACAGTATTTCACAGTCTATGTCACTGTGTCTCATACTCATAAGGAGAAAATAATTTTCATGTTACTGTTACTGTGAATACACAGAGGCAGTTGTGTTTGGGTTGCTCCTGCGGTAGAAAGTTCACCTTTATTCAGAGGGAAGAAGAATAGAATGACCTCCCTGTTCCAAAGCCGGTATGGATTCTCTTGTAGGAACAGGAGCTGGAGAAAAAAATGCATGGTTGAACTAACATGATGCTCTTGCACTGACAACTTCATTCTATCTGAATTCTCTGCAGATTTAAAAATCATTGGAAAAGTCTAAATACTTTACACCAGATTATTCCAGCAGAAACAGCGTTCATACAATCAAGAATCATAGAAAATCATAGAATCATAGAATGGTTTGGGGTTGGAAGGGACCTCAAGGATCTGTTAGTTCCAGCCCTCCTGCCACAGTTAGGGTTGCCAGCCACTAGATCAAGTACTAGATGAAACTGTATCTCTAAATCTAAATGTGCCATTGCGGCCAACATCGATACTTTTGGGAGAGTCTGTTGGAAAATCTCATGAGAACTGACAGTTTTTCATTTTTTTTTAATAAAGAATGCATTTTTATATTGTCAGAAACCATACAAGTATCTATAGAGATGGGGGAAGGGGTGAATGGAGAACAATCCTAAAACTGAGAGCAGGAGAAAAAGAAACTCTTTAAGAAACTGGAGATAACTCTTGATATTTTGGGGTTGGCTTAAAACAATTCTAACATTTTCACATCCAAATATTAAATAAATTACTCACTACGTAGCATACCTCATTTTTTTCTGTCTAATCTCTTACTCAGGTGAACATTCAAATATGTGATGCTTAAGGAAAAGATTCGTAGACCTTTCTGACTCCCACACTTGTCCAAAGGGAAACACAACTCTCAGCAGCAGGCAATGACCTGCCATGGCAAAAATACAGGCAGAAAGCTTCTTCAAGAAGTTTTCACAAGTAAAAGCATCATTTCTGGTAATAAAACTTCTACAAAGTTATTATTCAGAGTTTTAGCATAGCAAGGAAAATACAGCAATTTAGTAAAGATATATAGTATCAGAATCCAAACTTAGTCTCAATTATAGGTTTTCAAAAGGTATATAAAACCTCTCATTTCACAATACTTCAGCTATCTGTTGAAAACAGAGGGTCTCCATTTATGGAAGAAAAATGCCTTGAAATTGACAGTTCCATCATTTAAAGATTTTCTTTCTGTGCTGTTGAAACACTTGATGGATGTAGGGAAGCAATAGTGGAAGTACATGGAATTTCTTCTGAAAATTTTGGTTAGACATATACTTATCTGGAATTACATTTTTAAAATGACTCAACTTCTAAAGTCAAGTATATGATCAACAAGTATATTTGATAGATGCAGTCAGAAGTTATCTCACTTTTCCAAGCTAATGCATGCCCACACTAATCTATTATATAAAAATTTGTTTTGCCAAGATGAAAAAAAGATTCTATACTCCTAAAACCTTTTAATAGTTATTAAAAATATAGCAAAATTGGTGTCATTTAATCATTTTTACAAAATACACTGGATCTGTGGAAAACCAATCCATATTTTCACTTCTGATCATTTACACTTTCAGTGAAACTGTTGTGTTATTTTCTGTTAGGAAGACAATACAGATTGTTTAGTAACAATGTTAGAAAACACTATTAATAAACAGGACTCATGGATCACTACAGAAACATTTGTATCACAGGGAAATTGAGATTCTGTGTTTGGAATAGATGTAAGATTTATTAAAATTGATGAAGAATTGTAGCAGTGTAGCAAGAATATGATTTTCAGAAAATATTTATGTAATAACAGAAAAGTGTACACTGCCTGTGTATTATGTCTAACAGCATAATAAACATTGATAGCATGAAAGTATGCTCAGTCTTTACAGAAAAGGTTTGAGAAATTTCCAGAGGGAGGGACAGAGAGACAAGATTTTACATGTTCAGTTTTAAAATATTTTTCATAGAATGGAACAACAGAAGGAATGTAAAGAAGGTAAAAATGAAACTAAATAAAATGCGCTTTGCTTCTTTTTGTTTGTTTATTGAGTGTTTGATTTGGGTGGTGTTTTATTAAAATATTTTTAGCTATAGTATCACTAGATAGAAATGACGCAGCGACGTATGTTATAGGACAATGAATATCCTGCATTCTTCATGAGCTCCCTAGACAGGACAAGCCAATAGTTTTTATATTTCCTTGATTTCTTCAGAAAAGACTGGGAATCAGGAGGTAGTCTTGCAAATCAATATCAGCTTTTTGGCATAGTATCATAGGCTAAAAGAGTAATTTTCTGAGAAACTCAGTTAGTCAATCCAAAAAAATCATCTCCTTTAGACGAGATGTTTAGTTCATTTTTCCTAAGCCACTCTGAGCAGTGAGAGCAAGCCTCTTCCCACAGAGTGTATGTCTTTCATTAATGTATTGCAGGCCGAATGAAGCCAGCCTGAGTGCTTTGCTTGCATCTTCCTCTTCCCCTCCATCATTGTCCATGGATAGGTTTTTGTGGTTCAGAGAGAGCTGCAAGCCCCCACGTATCTCTGCAGGACTGATGGCTCGTCAATAACATTAGCCAGCATTATGGGCTGCATCGGTGTAGAACTTGCTCTCAGCCTGAGAACGCAGCACCACAGCTGAGGTCCCAGAAGTATGTACTCAGACTGCTCTCCTGATACATTTAAACTTGCTTTACCATTGGTTTGAATAGTTACAAACAAGTAACTCTGCAATATTACCAAGTGAAGAGGTTTCTACTACTTAAAGTCCAGACATTTCAGAGTCTCAAATTCCAAAAGCAGAACAGAATGTTGTGTGAAGAGCTGAATTAGCACTGCAGTGGCCACCCCACTCGCACTGCTGGGAGCATATACAAGGGCTGCATAAGCAGCAGAAGAGTCTGACATTGGGGTTATCTGAGCTGGACCCATGAGAGGTGACTTTTCTGCAAAGACTGGTGGAGCTGAAGGGAGATAGGTCGTACCTTCTCAGGAGATCTGTCACGATGAATTTGATGAATAGCAATGTTATCATAGAATCATAGAAATATAGAATGGCCTGGGTTGAAAAGGACCACAGTGATCATCTAGTTACGAGGAAACATTGGGACTTTCAATCTCAACTAGAGCCTAACAGACTGACTGAAGTGGGATATGTCCCACACACTCATGGCTCAGTCCGTACAAGAATCTGCTCTCCGGCACACCACTAGTGTGACCAGCAACAGAATCTGAGGGAATGGCATGAAGCTGCAACAGAGGAAGTTCACAATGGAAATCAGGAAAAGGTTTTTTAGCAGAGGGTTATTTGGCACTAGAATAGGCTCCCCAGGTCAGTGGTCATGGCACTGAGCAGTCAAGGTCCAAGAAACACCTGGACAAATCTCTCAGACATATGATTTTTGTGTGGTCCTACGTGGAGCCAGGAGTTGGACTCAGTGATTCCTGTGGGTCTATTCCAAATCAGGACATTCCATGTTTCCATGATTCTACTTTCAGAACATTTTACATTAAAATTTTAAACAAGTTGGAAGTTGGTGAAGGTCTGAGACTATTAGCAGTTGGCTTACGCTGGCTTCAAGGAGAATGGAGGATGCTCAGCAACATTTTGCAATCTTCAGCATTTTATCAAAGGATTTAATCTTTATCCCTAATGTTCTCTTCATACATAATGCCAAACCAGACAGTGTGCTAGAGACAGTACCCAGAGTCTCCCTTCATGTTTGTTGTTCATGGATATGTCCACTCTCACACAAACTGCAAGAACAGCTGTGGTCACACAGCATTGTGTAAACAGCAGACTTAAGGTAAAAGCCAGAAAAGAACAATAAAGGGATGATAGTACATAGCTGCCTACAGACAGTGTTACAGAGTCACTTCGTTCTACTATGCAAGATGTCATGGGTACAATAAAACCCCCTGATGTTGTCCAGAGTTTTACTTGTGCTGTCCACAAAGAGCTGCCAGGAAGCCTGGACCCATTTCGTAGGATTAAAACCTGTAAAATACACCCTCTGCTGGCTCTTGCATCATTGCATGAAGTTTTGTAAATGCTTTTGAAATTGCTTGAAACACTCAGCGCTTTCACCAGTTCTAAGGAAAACACAATCTCTTTTACATGCAGCTTACTTTAACAATTTTTCCAAGTCAAGCTCTCTCAACCTCAGCTGGCTTTTCTGTTCACCTGCCTGAGTGTTCACCTTCCTACTGTGTGACTGGTGGCTGCACTGGTACCATATGTCACAGAATCACAGAATCACAGAATCACCAAGGTTGGAAAAGACCTATAAGATCATCCAGTCCAACCATCCACCTATCACCCATGGTTCTTGCTAAACTATATCCCTCAACACAAAATCCAATCGTTCTTTGAACACCTCCAGGGTCGGTGACTCCACCACCTCCCTGGGCAGCCCATTCCAGTGCTTGACCACTCTTTCAGAGAAGTAGTATTTCCTAATAGTATTTCCTAATATCCAGCCTGAATGTCAGCTGGGGCCAAGATGAAGGGGGGTTGATATTTTACAGTAAACTTCCCTTTTCCTGCTATTATCATGGGCTGTATCACCAAAAGTAATATCTGCTGCAGATTTCAAAATAACTGGAAGTAAATTATTTTTATCACTGCACGTAAGAAAGCAAAATTTTAAGCTACACCAAGTAACCAAACCAATCACAGCCTTGCTATCAACACATATACTTTACGCTAAATTTCATGTTGTCATGAAGTTTCTGAGATTCTCACAGAAAATAGCATCAAAATAAGGAGGGGTGAGAATTTCAGGTGTCAGTGATTCTCCTTTGTCTACTTCCTGGAGGTGCTTGTTTCATAACAGCCACATACTTGAGCCACATCTACTCACAATGAATTCCTGCACGCTTATTTTGGTAGGACCCCCAAGCATTACATAGTCCTAGGGACTTCTGTCAGCCATGTGTTCAATTTAGCTCCTGTTTCATTGTTGGTAAGATTTTTTTTAATACAGTAAGACTTCTGACATGACTCATAGTTTTTAATATTCATCTCTCCCAAGGACTAGATGTAGACTGCTAGATTAATTTCATTTGCAATTTAAAGTCTAAAGACTTCTTGTCTTTGTTGTTCTGCTGATGTCTCAGTCTCTCCCAGAGCCTGTGATGGTTCCCAAGACATAGGAATGTTGCACTGTTTGCAATCAGCAGTCTCACAGAAGTGATAAAGCTCTTCCTGGCACACACCAATTTCTTCCAGCTCCCACAGAAAAATCAGTATAAGGCAAACAGATACACGACATGACCCTTGAAGAAATTCTTGAAAGAAAATTTGAACCTTAGGGGCCTCAAGGTCAGGCAATGTAGGACTCAAGGATTTAGTAAGCGATAGCTGGGCACTACTACTAGTGTGTTTCATGCTCCCCATTGAAAGTACCTGTTTATTATGTGAAAGGAACACACATTTTCTGAATTTTGTATTTTTAAACTCTTTGGTTCAAACAGTCTTGCAAGAAGTTTTAATCACTTCCAAGAGCAGCCAAAAATGCTTGACAAGGAGCCCACCAAATTACTTTCTGATCCTCAGGCAACCACACATCTTTTAAGAAAGATTGCTTTTGAAATATCTTTAGAGCCAGGTTGCAGTTAACAAATAATACTGAAAAAAAGCCTACAGAAAAGGTACTGTAGAGGTCAAGAACTCACCTTCCCTTTTAAGGGAAATATGACGTAAAATATGATCTGCAACAAAAAATGACTGTATTCTCACATTTGCTGGGCATTCACCATCTGAGACCATGAGCACTGCTGAGAATAAAGCATACAGTATTAAAATATTCCATGAAACAACAAATGCACTTGTTGAGGTTTTTAGCAGTTGTTTTTTCACTTCAATACAATCCTAGCACATCTGGCTAAAGTACACAACTGCTGCCCAGATGTGTAAAACTAATTGAAAGAATCTTTCCCTATCCTCAGTGCTGTGCTTTACAACACCTCATATTATTTTAGTTTTTGAAATAGGCAACAAGCATTTTCCAGTTCACCACCATCTGAGAGTGATCTTTATCTGGTAGGCTCAGTAACATATTAAGCAAATCATTACTGATTGATTAGCCATGAAAGGTCTTTATAGAACATGAAGGATACAATCAGCTGTTGAAAAAGCAGACAATATTACAACTTTATCAGCCTCAGTAAGTCCCTTTACAGTTTTCCCAATGTATAATGCCTTTTCTGCACTGAATTTTTTTGTATTTAAATGTAAGCACAGAATCAGTCCCAGGAAGCAGAGTTGAGCAACATCCATACATAAATGTAAACAGAAAGACTGCCTTCATGCTTATTTCCTACTCAGCATAATGCATATAACTAACACTATACTACAACAGTGTGTGTGTGTGTATGTGTGGAGGGGGGGGGGGATGGGGGGGGAGTGGAACACAGCCTTTTATTCCAAAATATTACTGCAGTTTGTATGAAAGAATTGACATATGTGAAACTGAAATCCAAGTACAAAATAGCTGAAATTTTAGTTTTGCAGTAAAGTTTACCTACAGCAAAGGAAGTGTAGAATTTCCAGAAATACTTTGAATGAAGTCAGCAGTTTTAGTCACATTTTACTGACTGACCTAAATTTAAAAATAGATAAACAATGGTTTCAAATAAGAAATAACTACTGTTGCATGAACAGGAGTATGAGATTCAAACCACTGTATTAATGAAGAATTAAAAAATTTATAGAATTTTTTAAGTGTATTTCAGGTACTTTCTGCTAACTAGCTACTTTCACTCAAGAGAATTAAAGACTGTAAAAGATAGCTGCTGTTATCACAGAGCAGAATGTGTTATAAAGGTAGTCTTGATATTGAGAATGTCTCAAAAATAATTTCAATCTCAGGAAGTGTTGGTGTTGATAATATAGCGGATGAGCTTCTTGCCAAAATAAACCAAAATGCTATTCTACCTGTTCAGAGTATGTACCAAAAAAAATCTAATGATTTAAACTCAGGGGACAAATCAGTTATAAAAGCCAAAACCAGAACTATTCATTAAGACTTGGAAGATCTTGCAAATTTACCTGTTTTGTTTCATTGGAGGAAACAGAGCTTTGGCCCTTAAGTTAAACAAGTCCAGCAAAACAATCCAAGAAGTCCTGGCTCCTCCTACTCTGACCTCGAATGCTGGAAGCCACTCTCTCCCCTCTTATTGCTGTGATTCTTGTAAATCAGGGATCTTATTTCCAGATTGCTAAATTCACAGGAACTGGATGCGTTCGCACTTATGCTCATCATTGCAAGATGGCTGGATGTACATAGGCTGGTCTTTTCAGAATGAGGAAGCCTGCTTTCAAGTTCTTCATGGGCACATTATGAAAACCATAGGCATACCTTAGATTATATCATTCTTGCCATCTCTGTGTCATTGCTTGAAGGCATAAAAATTCCTTCCTCTTCAAGTTCTCACAACACACCTGTTTGGATAAACTTCAATTTCTCTGAGAAAAAAAAATGTTCACAGAGACATTTTCCTTTGACCTGGGACTCCACCTTTTCCCCAAGGTCAGCTGGCAAGGCCATATCCTCCTCAGCTGTTTGTTTGAGTAACGCCCAGTAATAATAACTACTAAGCAACTAGTTATTTGGGCTGATGGAGGTCTCTAGTGGAAAATAAGCAGAAACACAAGTTCATCTCTGATGTCCAAGATAAGATCTGTCTGAGAGGGAAAAAAAAGCACAAGCATTATCCTTCATGCAGCAAATCAAGACACACAGAATAAATGTTTTGTGAAACAATTTGCTCCAGAAATAAAAAAGCGCTGTTGAGGAATAGTCTGCCTGGGCAGGATAGAGACGTTGTGGAAATCAGAGCCATGGTGTGTTTTGGAAGAAGGAACACCCATTGCCATCTTACTTTGGCAATAAACGGTCAAAAAATATTTCTTCTGAACAAAGCCAAGAATTTATGGCTTGTTCAAAATGCAGTAACTTGTGATTTGTGGCTTGTCTCATTGGATAGAAAATATTTTTTCTAGGTGGAAAAGGTAAAATGATTTTTTTTAAATTAACTAGCTGCACTATATACATGAGAACTATTATGCAACTATATAAATTGCCATGAGTCCATCAACTCCAGTAATTTTCTCAGTGGATAAATGGTTTGGAAGCAACACATGAACTAAAACATGACCAGCATAGACAGGGTGACTCAGAGTAGCTGAGAGTAAAAGTCCCATCTGAAAGTCATGCTGGCAAAATCTGCAAGCAGATGCCCTACCTATAGGTAGACACCAACCCAACACAGAGAGACAGATTTGTGTTGCCGTGCACCTAAAAAAGGTAGTCTGTACGTAGCAGGAGAAAAGGAAGCAAATCTCAAATGACACATGGCTCTGAGCATTTCTTTTTGGCATAACTGTATCAGTGTACAAACGAGCCACTGATGAGTCATTGATGTCATCTGTCCAGTCTTTAGTAAGGCCTTTGACACAGTTTCTCACAACATTCTTTTTTCCAAATTGGAAACTTATGGATTTGATGGGTGGACTGTTCAATTTACACGATCATACCCAGAGAGTGGTGATGAGTGCCTCAGTGTCCAGACGGAGATTGATGATGAGTGATGTCCCTCAGGGATCAGTCAGTACTGGGACGAATACTCTTTAATATCTTCATCAATTACACCAAGAGTGAGTTCAAGGGCACCCTCAGCAAGTTTGTGGATGACACCAAGCTTGTAGTACTGCTGACAAACCTGATGGACAGGAAGCCATTCAGAGAGACCTAGACAGGCTCAAGCAGTGGGCCTGGGTAAAACTCATGAACTTCAACAAAGCTAAGTGTGAGGTCATTGTCCATACAAGTTGGGATAGAGCAGTAGAATGGAGCATAGCCCTGCCAAAAAGGATTTGTGGGTACTGGTGAATGGCAAACTGGGCATGAGCCAGCAATATGCCCTCACTGCCCAGAAAGTTATACATAACCTTTTGATATACATCAAAAGCATGGTCAGGTGATCCTGCCCCTCTGCTCTGCGCTGCTGAGGCTTCACATTGTGTACTGCATCCAGATGCGGAGTCCTCCATACAGGAGAGAAATGGACCTGTTGGAGGGTGTTCAGAGGAGGACCACAGAAATAATCCAAGGGATGGAACACCTCCACTACAAAACTAGGCTGAGAAAGCTGGGGCTGTTCAGGCTGGAGATGAAAAGGTTCCAGGGAGACCTAGAGCTTGACTATTCCTTCAGTATCCAAAGGGGGACTGTAAGAAAGAAGGGGACAGATGGTTTAGCAAGGTCTGTTGTGATAGGACAAAGGGAAATGGTTTCACTCTGAAAGAGTGGAGATTTCTATTGGATATAAGGAAAATGTTAGAATGTTTTTTTACAATAACGGTGGTGAAGCACTAGAACAACGTGCTAAGAGAAATGGTGGATGCCCCATCCCTGAAAACATTCAAGATCTGACTGAACAGGGCTCCGAACAACCTGATCTAGCTATAGGTGTCTCTGTTCATTGCAGGGGAGTTGGACTAAATGAACTTTCAAGGTCCCTTCCAGCTGAGACGATTCTATGGTAAGTAACGCTCTGTCATAAACCCACTTACAGACTCTTGCTAATTTTTTTTTTCCATACATTTTGAAGAGTACTAATCTTGAAGAAAATATAGTTATCAGGAAAGTTTTTAGACCTACCACTCACACTGCCAGATGCAGACATACTGGTGGGAGAGATGATGGCCTCCAGACATTCACCAACACCCATGCCAGAGATGTTACCTGCAGCCTTCTGCTGATGGAGGAGTTTGTGCAAAATCACCCTGAATGGTTGAGGTGGCAGGATCTCTGGTTTTCAGGGTTCATCTATCTGATCTAACCGTAATAAAGTAGGGATACCGAGAACAGGTTGCCCAGGACCATGTCCAGGTAGCTTTTAGAGTTCTTCAAAGACGAGACTCCACTCCATGAGCAACTTATGCCTCTGCTCTATCAGGACAGGAAGGGAAAAGATTAGGATTAATTGAAGTTTAAAATTTCCCCACTAGATTTTGCTAGTCACAGTGAGAAGGGAGAAGCACAATTAAAGGCCATTGATACTATGTAACACCACAGGGTAGAAGAGCAGTGATGAACCATCAAGAGTCATGACCCCTTCTATAGGCACAACTCTCAAGACCATCTCTCATCCAAAGGATGCACCACCTCAGAACTTCATGGCCTGCTACTCAGGTATCCTCAGCTCATGAAATACACCCTGCTGCTTTACAAGTTACCAACCAGGCAGAGCCAGGTGCTTGGCAGATTATCTCCAGAAGAGCCAAATATCTGCCCAAACTGATTTCAGATTAACATCAGGTGAAAATGTGGGAGCAGGAGTTAAGAAACAGAGGAATGCATTTTGCAGTTTATGTTGCAATTTTGAGCTTCTCAGAGCAGGAGGAGATAGAAACATCTGGGAATAGCAAATGCCCTGAAGACAAAGACACCACACATTAATATTATGGGAACTATTCAAAACTGTGTTTAGTATATGCAAAAAAAAAAAAAAAAAAAAAAAAAAAAAAAAAAAATACTGATTCCTTTCACTAATCTGATGTAATGAGGTGCCTTGTTGAAAAAAAAAAAAAAAGAAGTAGAATATAGAAAACCAAGTGCATGCTGTGTGTTTCATTTCATAGAATCCAAGCTCTGGTGACTGAGGAACAGCAGGGACATGGGCAGAAGGGTCTGGGATGGATCACAAGAACAAGGGAGCAGCATCAAAAGAATCCATCTGCTCCCATGTGGCCACATGCAGGAGGGTTTGCAAACTGGTTTGTGCAACCTGCAGAGAAACCCAGCTCCAGGCCAGACTTGCTTGAGAAATGGGTCAGCATGTTTCCATTGAAGTCAAATGACTTTCACTCCCTAACAACAGTGCCAAAGCATCGTGACCTGTGTCATCCTATTTGCCATGCTGCACTTCACTGTACTATGGGTTGTACACATTGTGGACAGTTGTTGGACACTGTGGGTCTCCAAGCTTTGTGCAGTTAATAGGTGATAGTATGTGTGTATGTCATTAAACAGTTAGCAAGATCTTAAGAAGCTTAAGATTTGCTATGATGAAAGTCTTACATAAATCATGAATAAGAAAACCAATGCATCAAATTTCTTCCCCTCTCTTTCCTCCTTTCTGTTCTTTAAATCCTTATCTGTAGATAAGGAAAAAAAATCTTCTCTGTACTATTTCTCTCTGCGTTTTAATGAGTGAAGGTTCTCTTTGTGTACACTCATAGTTTTGCCAGGTTCCCAGAGAGGCAAACACGATGGTGTCATCATGGCTTTGAAATTGGAGGCAGATATCAGGCAGAACTTGTCAGGACATCTTCTGAGGTTTTAATGGGAAGCCTTCAGGGTGAAGAGAATTGGAAGTGACCTTTATACAGAATTACTATACGCGCAAGTAGGCTTAGACAGAGAAGAAAAGTTCAGGGAGAGGTTTCTGTTAGGTTTTATTCACATTTGAAGCCAAGTAAAGTAACTTCATTTCCCTAGGAAAGTGCTGCCTTATGGAGAAGGACAAAAATTTAATTTAGTCAGCAAGAACTGTTGAATGTTATAGAAGAAAAACATCAGTAGCTATAAGCAAAAGTACTTTGCATTTTTACTTGCTGTACACATGAGCAGTTCCTCTGACACTTTATTATCACAAATTAATATCTCACTATAAGAAAGTAAGGGAAGGGTGGGCCTAAAGAGCAGGAAAGACTCAATGAGTGCTAATGAGCTGCAGAACTCTCACCAGGAAAGCTGTGGAACCCTCTTTCCTTGAACTTTTAAATAATTCCTGTCGCTATCCTGGAGGAAATCTCTTTACACACCCCTTGCAATGATCTAAACAATGTCTTTCAGCTTGTCTTAACTCTTTGGATACCCTAATCCTTTTGAGGAAAAAATCCATAAACATAAAAGAAGAATTGTATATGTTGGTGGAAATAACTGTTAACTTTGACTTTTGATATATTTATTTGCTATTTTAATTTTATTATTTACTTGAAAAAAATGAAAGAGCAATAAATATAAAAATAGATTCTAATATCACGGTGATAGATTTTGCTCTCTCCCTTCCTCACACTCATGAAAAGATAAAATGAAGAAAATGCAATAAACAAGTAAGTGCAGTAAATGAAAATTCAAAGTCTTACAGTGGTGTTTACTTATACTTTTTTTTAGCCACTTGATGGACTACCTCTTAATATTCTTTGTAGCACAGGTAAATAAGCAGTAGAACAAAAGTTGTTTTTTGAGGGAATTTTGTTCTGTCATTTTTGCAAGAAAGCAAACATCACTGCAGAATTCATTAGGGTGGATTCCCTTTAAGGAAAATATGAGGCAGACATACATTGCAGCTCAGGGCCAGTGCAAATCATAACCTGTGGCCCACAAAAAAGTCAGCTCTAAACTTTCATGTAATTTTCAAAATGATTGTTCCCACCAGCATGTGCCTCTTCATGGATGGAGCACTGCAATCTGCTCCATGGAGCTGGCTACTGCACCCGCCCATGCTTCCTGCTCCCTCAAACAGGATGGCTGTCTGTTACCATTCTTCCTCCCAAATGGCTGATGATGAGGGTGAGTGAGCTGAACTATAACCTCAGGATTTAACAGATTCCCTGGGTTGTTTGGTGCAGATGGGAAGAGAGGAGATACTCCCTGGGACAGCAAGCTAGGGGGAATTCAGGCTGTGGGGCCAGGAGGAAACAGAGGTAGCACAAGGCGAGAAGAGAGGAGCCATGCTCTGTACAGCAGTGTTCATATCTAGGTGTTGGGGAGGGGGTTCTAATTCAGGATTATAAATGATTCTTGTGTCAGTTGATTAAATATGAAAGCCTAAAATTCATGACTCTATGTTGTTCCTCACATCTCATGTCATGTTAGGGTTCAAAGAGCTTCCTGACAAATCCATGCCTTGAACTGCAATCAGAGACCTGCATTATTCTTCTCTCAACTTCAAATGGAGTTTTGCTTTACCAATCAGATTTTTAACATAATCACATTCCTATATGGGATTCAGGCCCAACAGCATGAAAAGAAAGCCCTCGTCTGCCAATCTGAAGAGAACATCACACAGTAATTGAAGATTAGCAGATCCCAACACGTATTCCCCAAATGGAGGCTGAAGGGCATGTTCACTGTAAATACATTTTTAATGTACTCTTCTCTGCTTCGCTTTGTAAGCTGGTTGTTTGTTTGCAAATACAAGCATGTTCAGTAGCTGAATCATAAACCGAACTGCTGGCAGACTCAGAGCATGCAGTGTTTCTCTCACATTTGGTCTAACAGTGGCACAAGGCAAATTCTTCAGTGCTGAAAAAGGTCAATTGGGAATTAACAGGAAGACTCAGCACTGCCAAACTGTAATACATCCACTAGCAGATTTTGTTTTTTAATTTCAAGGAAAAAACAACAGCAATGATGTTTGCTATCTGCGTAAAAAGCTAGAAAAATATCTAAAACCATTTTCCAAATACTTAAATAGCCCATCTTGTCTTTCTTTTTCTACTCTAGATCACATAGCAAAATTCCATTGTGTCCAATTAACAACATTCACTTTCATTCTATTTAAGATCATTTTGACTCTAGTTAAGACGACAATGTGTTGGGATCATAAAGGGATATGAACTCAAACCCAGATTCACTTAACTGGTTAGTGAAACTACTTACGTACTTCTGTGTTCACTGTGCTCATTTTCCTCCTTTCTTTCATCCAACATGTACTACATTTTCTAGCTGCATAAATAATATTCACCTAAACAATAAAATAGTGGGTTGTTTTTTGGTGTGTTTTTGTTGTTGTTGTTGTTGTTTTTAATGTGGGAAAAATAGAGTTTTGCAAAACCAAGCAATTTGATTAAATTACTAGTTCTTCAGGAGACTGGAGATTTATTTTTTAAACATTAAAATAAATCCTGATCACTTGAAACTCAGTTTCTTGACCTGGCAACTACATCCATAGAAATAAAAGAAAAATTCCCTTGTAAAATTTCTTAAGTGATGCTAAGAGGTCAATAAATGCTCTCCAAATCCTACAGTCATCAGGAACATTTCAGAATTTGCTTTTCTAGACCTGGACCTAGGTTTGGCAGGATGTGTAAAGTGGGTTAAACAACTGAAAGACATCATCCAGGTAATTGGAAATGAATGGTGATATATCTGGGAACTTTCATATAGTCAAAGTCAAACACCCACTCAGTCGATTTAAAGCAGGTGAGATGGAGGCAGAAAGATACCTGCAACAGGTATTGCTAAGTAATTCTCTGATGACTGGTTTAAAGTACAAATTATAGGCAAGTGACCCATTACAAGATAGGACCCAAGTAATAGGTAGAAAAATGTGCAAATTCAAAGCATATATCTGTGATATCTCACAGTAACCTTCAGTGAGATCTTGAGAGCAAGAAAAATGTGGAATTATGCCTGTGATATACAGGCTTAAAATGAAAGACATGGAAGGTCTACCACGGAATACTTGCCATATTTTATTGTGGTGCTATGGGAAAAGGGAAGTGATGAGACCAATAGAATTGTTAGTAGTCTGACATGAAAGCAAGACCTTGAGTTTTTTTCTATCTCTGAGGATCTCGAAGTAGAAGGGGACTCAGAAGGAGAGTGGCTAAATGGAAAGGAAAAGTGACCTTACCAATAACACCAAAAGTTGTCTGCATCCTTCCTCAGGCCAAATATGATCTTGTGTACTCAACTGCCTTGCAGGCACCTGCAAGTAATTTCCTTAGCTATCTATGCAGTTTTTTTCCAGGTATGGGCAGTCACAGAATTGTATCCAACATGTTTATTTCTCTTGCAGGTATCTCTGCTGAAAAAAATAGTGAAAAAAAGCAGAAGACTTGGTATGATTGGTGAACTTGTCAAAGACAACAGACACAAAAAAATATCACACTTATCTCTGTGCAGATAGTCCCCATTTCATTGTGTCTATCCCATATAGCCTTCATGCTGACTCATACTATGACCTCATGAGAAACTCCTCTTAAAACGCTGATGAGCAGCATTTCTGCAATGTACATATGATATGCAAGATGTTGTTACTGACATATGACTTCAGTAGTGCTGTTGTTCTAATGAAATAGCTAGAACTACATTTTCTTAGATTCACTGATATACTAACTAGAAAAGAGAAGGCATTAAAGAAATCTGGGGAGGAATTATGAGAATATTAGGGAAAGTGATATTAAAAAGTGGCTTCATTTTTTTTTCTCATACTGTATGTAAGAGGAAGAACAGCAGCCGAGAAATTCTACCCTGTCTTTGCCAACTTTTCTTTACTCTTTTGGATTAGGAGTTACTGGCCAAAAGAAAACAGACCAAGGTGCAGCACCTTACCCTCTTCTCTGTGACCTTTTGACTGAGCACCTGATGCACATGTGCACAGCAGAAGTGTTTGAGGATACAGCAAATTGGATGTTTTATGACAAAATACTTTTTATCAGAAAAAAGGACTCATCAAAGGAGAAACTGCTTGTGGGAAGAGACTGCCATTCAAGAATTTCTCAATTTTTAAGACAAAAACTTTGTTAAGAGATTTATATTTGTTAAACCAATCAGTTCTGACATTCCCATGATGAAATCTACACCTTACTTTCTAAATCAATTTTCCATTTGGAAATTGAGTTGTTAGAAGTCGTTTACTAACACAAAAGGCCAAAACACCTACCGCTCCATTAAGAACAATTGCAATGCCTTTCTAAAATGTATTCAGAAAATTAAGGTAACTTCTCCTGCATTCAGCATAGGAAGTATTTCCAAATCTCAGAGTATCCACAAAGAAAATTCTGAATTAGATGTTCTTCTGTGGTCAAGTTTGACAAAATCCATACAGAAGTGAGCCTTGTGGTCATGAGTAAGCCCCAAAGGACTGTGGTTCCATGCATCACAGGGGATGCTTATGTTGAATACTGAAATGTTCTGAAACATGACAGGGTACTCAAGAGTAGCACAGGAGTAAAAGATAACACATCTACACATCTGCATACTTACTTTCAATTTCTAAAAAACTTTTAAGATTTCCTTTCTAAAGAAAGGACAATAAAAAAAACCTGCACCCACAAATACCATGTAAACTAGCTAGCTTTTTCTGCTTCCTCCCATCTGATTTCCTGCTCTTCCTCCCTCTCAAGAAGAACAATCCTTCTCTTTCAAAAGCTAGTGAGACCCTGTCATGTATTTTCTTTCAGCATAGGTCTATAGCAGATAGCTTTCCCACAGAACTGTGCATTTTCAGCATTCCCCACAATGCTGACACATCCAGG